>APFE030050127.1:0-19428 GCA_000404065.3 Pinus taeda | reverse complement strand
AAGCTACTTGTTTGGTTTTGCTGTCTTGGAGAGTTAATTACTCTCCTACTCCAAGACACTAGCCTGATCTATATTGGTGCTTCAGAGCCCTAGAAATGTAAAAATTACTAGATGAATTTTTAATTAAGCGCTGTGTTATTAAGGCTGTTATTACTCAAATGGGTAAATGGATATGAAACCAATGGTGTTATGACCCGACTCAACTGAATGCAATCGAATATGATAATGTAATCTTTTTCAATTCGATGAATCCTAACTAAAGTAAGGAGAGAGTTTCCATTCACTTCCAACAATGCAAAAAATTGATCACCAAGAGAAAATATAACAAATTCTCTAATGCACTAATTTCATCAAGAAAAACTAATGCAAATCAATTCCAAAACATATATATATTTTTTTTTTGTGTAAATTCAAATCAAAGAAAACTGATCTAAATCTACGATTGATTTTTCAAAATGTAAACTATGCAATTGAAATCTACGTGTAATTCACTTGAAAAGTATGCAAATGTAATCTATGCACATTTTTCATTCATATTCTGAAAAGGAGAATTCTAATTATGCAAATATGATCTATGCAAGAGAATTCTCAAACACAAGATTATTCTAATGTAATCTAAGAACCAATCAAGTGCAAGTCAAGAAAATTGGGTGAGAGTTCCAAAGATCAAAAAAAAAAAAACACTCAAAGGCGATTAACACTCATACACAATTTAGCCCCCCTCAAAAGACTGAGACAAACCTCCAAGTAATGACCAAAGGAAATCAAATTAAGAATTTCTCAAAAAAGAGACTCAAAACACCCAATTGATAAAATCTTAAAACAGGAATGCCAATGGAATTAACCTAAGAAAAGTTCCTGACAAGTCACGTGAAGATCTGGGCAGAGGCTAAAAACACATAAACAAATCCTAAGCTGATTGAAAGAGAAAATCTTAAGTTTTTCAAAATTTTGACAGGGTCCACAGGCCCGCAGTTCACACAGGTGCGGTACCGCTCTGTGTGAAAAGAAAAAGTGCGGATAGGTCCGCATTGTGTCGCAAGCTGAGGGTGCGGTCCTCTCCCAAAAGTATGAAAAACAAAAAATAATCCAAGATCTACTAAATCTACCCAATTCCACACACAACAAGCCAAAAACAGAAACGAAAACACAGTTTCTCAGGTCAAAGTAAAAGCAAGGAAAAAATCAATTCCCTAGTGGAGTCACCAATTTGTCACACGGAATGAGTCGAGGTTGCGGACAAGATTGACCTCCCTAGTATCTAAAGATATCTAGTGACAAGCAAGCCAATCAAAAGCTATCTCTCTCTAAATATGCAATTAAAAACGAAGGCAAAAAGTGTTTTAGGCCTACCTTGGATCCAATGCAAGTTTATGGAAGCGTCGCTCCTTTGCTCCAAATGAGCTTCCTTGAAGTAAGTCTGCAAACACAAACAAGAAAACAAATTAAATAGCACCTGAAAAGCCAATATAATAAAGCATATCCATCATTATGATCAAGGAGATTATGAAACAAACCACATGAGACAATTTGTTGAGAAAAATGAATTTGATTGTATTAATTCAAATCAAAGAAGAACTTTACAACCTGTGCCTTGATGCTGTACAAGCTCCTCCCAGGGTCCGACAAGAAGTCTCCTCTACTTTGACAAGTTTCACTCACTTCCCAATGAATTCAAAAGGTATGTGATCTTTCCTCTCAAGCTTAACTAGGAAGTCCCAATTCCACTAGCATTTACCCTCAAAAATGTTCAGCTTCTAACGTCCCTAGCAACTAACCCAATGCGTTAATTTATAGTGCAATGGAGGGAAGTTACTAGGTCCTCCTTCAAAGGGATAGCTCCTCTTACCAAGGGATTAGCTCCTTCTCTTTTGGGATGCATGAACCACCTTGGAGCGAACAATCCACGTCAAAATTCCTTCTAGAATCATCTAGAATTAACTCAAAGTGAGTTTTTTAGAATAAATTCACGCCTTTTTTACTTTCACAGGGGTACGCACCCACCCCTTTACAGACAGAGCGTGCAGATACGCAGATAACATGAACAAAGGGTGTGAGCCTGCAGGTAAAAGTGAGAGAAAGTGCGGAACCATAGCTTTATTGATTTTAATGCCTTTCTCTCATTTTCAAAGCTTGACATGAAGAGCTGAGGTCTGAGATTTGCTTAGGAGGACAGTATAAGTGATGATAGACCCATACTGACTGCAAATGGTCATGGTGACGATACTTTTGTGTAACAGGGGAAAGATGCCTTCACTCATATCAAGCAAGAAATCACCGAAGCTCCAAAACTATATAGTCCAAATTTCGGAAAATATTTTATGTTGTATACTTTTGCTTCTGGCACTTCTCTTGCAACCATTCTCACACAAAAGGATGATCAAGGTAATGGGCGACCTATATCATTCATGAGTGTTGGATTACAAGGACTTGATTTAAATTATCCCTTCATTGATAAACAAGTGTATGTAGTGTACAAGGCAGTGAAACATTTCAGGCCATACCTTTTGAAAAATCATGTCATCATCTTTGTGCCTCACCCAACAGTCAGATCGTTGTTTTTTCAACAAGATATGGGTGAAAGAACGATGAACTAGATGACAAGTTTGCACTAGTATGATCTTGAATTTAATCCAATTCACACTATAAAATTCCATTGTCTATGCCAGCTCGTGACATAAGCGGTTAACGCACTAGAAGAGGAGTCTTCTTGGTGGGAGCAAGAAATTGAAATGTATAACATTGAGCAAGCTACCTCCACTAACGCATCCTCCTTAGTGTACATGGATGTGAGACAATATCTTGAGCATGGAAACTTTTCCTCACCCTTATCGGTTGATTTGAAATCACCCCTAGGTTACCTCAAGAAATTAATGAAGGTATTACAGACTCATGTGTTGGTGTGTGTGTGTCTATGTTATTTTAGGCAACGGATCAATAAGGTTGCGAAATACACAGAGACTTTAAATAGTAAGAGATCACAGTAAGCAAAATATAAACATAACAAAATTTAATAAGGAGTTCACCCAATCCTCCTGGGCTACATCTCATGGTCCAGCCTTCAGTGGTGGCCTTTTTATTATGTATTTAAAATAGAGTTTTACAAGAAGGAGCTAAATCTGAGTCTCAATTAACAGAGAATGATCAGTAGGATGGCACTTGGAATTCCCAGGTCCTTAGAGTTCACAAACTCCACTTATTGAGTTTCAACCTCAATTGGTCTCTGTCTACTTGATGTTGCCTTTGCTCTAATGGTCAGCTCTGCCCTTTTGTTCTCTGCAACTTTTCCTCTCTTTCTGTGTCTCTCAGCCTTTGGCTTCTTTTCTGCGTCTCTTCCTCACTGTCTACTCGTGGCTTTAAAGCCAGTTCGTTCCTCCGACTGTTTGTTTCTACTTCCCAGCTCTCTAGATCGCCTGCCTCTGTTTGCTGGAACTCCTCTTCCCTGCATCACCATTGTTGTGTAATGCTTCGCAAAGAGGTGGCCACCTGTCTCTTTGCAAACTGATTGTCAGTTCTTCCTGAATGGTCGTTATATCCATCATTTCCCAAATGCCTGCGAAACGGATCCTTCTATGGACTCATCGGTCAAATCAGACTTCAAATCTTATGTGCCATAGTTTATTTCTCCCTCGGGTCTAGTCATCCATCGAGTTGAACCTCCGTCGTTGATCTGGAGCCCCCAAATCCTACGGTCTTCGCTCATATCGCATGGTTGAGTTGCTCGACCATTACTCCGCGATGTAAGCGGTTTTTCCCTCTCATCCGCCAGACATGCGTCACTCAGTGTATGGAATCGTTGGGTCCTCGGCCAAACCCACTTACTGCTTGAAATGGCTCCGATATTCTTCTAGTTTTGAGCGCGGGACCCACCTTGTTGGTTCGCTTTCCAATGGTTTTTTGGCTTTCCTTGTGACCGAGCGTTCGGGGCTTTTCCTTCTCTAGGGGTTTTTCCCAGCGATACATGATTAGTTCTTTCGCTAATCGCGTATTAGAAACAGCCTCCATTTCTGGATCTAAGCTTCCTAATTTCCATTTTCATGCCATGCACGGTCTTCATAGGCCAACGGTCAGCGCGCTTTGATAGAAGGTCCTCGTTGTTCTGTGCTGGCTACAAATTGCCATTATTTAGAGGTTATTTCTGATAGCTATAAGATTTCTTGAAGTGTGTCATTCATCCTGATAAATCCTGGATTTTTTTGAGGATCCAATTCGGATCATGGCCTTCCCACTGAAAAAGCTTTTGGACCACCAAAAGTTGGTTTTCAAGCATCGACTAAGTGAGGATACAACTTTCTCACCTGTCTAATCTCTATCCATTTTGCATTGCTTGGCTTTGAACCCTTGAGTCCAATTTTGAGGTACTCAACATCTCCTTTGCACGTCGTTCTCACCTTCCTGTCTAGAACTGTCTTCCTACAATTCATTAAGATATTCAGGTAATAGGTCATCAATAGAAGGCAATTGACTCTGCTCTTCAGGATCTTCAATTAACGAAGGTTCAAATTGTCTCAAGATGTATGCATTAACGACTTAGTAGATGTGCATGCAAGCTAGTAAATCAAGGCAAAATGCATTCTCACCAATTTTCTCAAGGATCCTGAAATGTCCATACCTTATTGGTTTTAGCTTTTTACCTTCACCATGCATCCTGTCTTTTCTGATATACAGCCAGACTTGATCACCAACTTGGAAACTATGCTCCATCTGATGCTTGTCATGCCTTGCCTTGTATTTGGCTTGGCTCTTTTCCAACTGTTCCTGTACTACCTAATGGATCTCTTGGATTTGTTCAATGAACCTAGTTTCCTTGTCCACATCACTGTGTCCATCAACTGTTGTGTCCTTACCAAAGACAAAATCCAAGGGATACCTTGGTGTGAAACCAAAACATGTCTCAAAAGGAGATCTCTATGTGGAAGAATGTTTGGCTCGGTTGTAAGCATGTTGCACATAACATAAATGTTCATTCCAAAGCTTGGGATGCTTGCTGCAATATCCCCAGAGAAATTGGATCACTGTCATGTTAACTACTTCTATCTGGCCATCAGTTTGTGGATGGAAAGTTGTGCTTTTCTTTAGTTTGGTGTCCATATGTTCCCACAGACCTGATCAAAACTTCCCCACAAATCGGGTGTCTCGATCAGATGTAATGGAAGTGGGTAATCCAAAATGAACCCATACATGTTGAAAGAATAAGTTTGCAGTTTGTTCAGTTGTAATTTGTTTATTACAAGGCATCAAAATACACACAACAACATACAGATAATCATGACCTTTCCTAGACTTAGGCAGTCCTCCAACAAAGTCCGTGGAAACACTTTCCCAAGGATGAGAAGGAACTGGAAATGGAGTGTACAAGCCTAGTTTCCTATTGCTGGGCTTGCTTTTAGCACACATAGTACACCCTCTTACATATCTAGAAATTGTCTCGTTCATTTTTGGCCAATAACAAAATCTTTGTAGTTGTGCAACTGTTTTACTTACCCCAAAGTGACCTAATATTAGAGAAGTGTGTGCCTCTCGTATTATCTTTGCTCTTTCAGTTTGTGGAATGCATAGCTTCCTACTATGATACAAGAGTTGGTCCTTAATGTGATAATCCAATTCTTCTCCTCGTTTGCCTTGACTTAAAGTTGCATATACATCTTTAAAGTCTATATCTTGAGCATATTGTTCAATGTAGCTCTCATTTAATAGAGAATTATGCCTAAGTATAGTAGATGCATTTATTATGGGTCTAGATAACATATCTGCAACTTTATTATGTATGCCCTTTTTATATCTGATGACTAAATTAAATTGTTGTAGGAACCCCATCCATCTGTAGTGTCTTGATTGCTGCAACTTAGTTTGGGAGTGTAGATATTGAAGTGGTTGATCATCAGTATGTATTACTGTTTCTTTGCCAATTAAGTAATGTTTCCACTTTTTCACAATCTGTACTAATGCATACAATTCCTTATCATATGTGGGATAGTTAACTACTGCAGAGTTAAACGTCTTAGAATGATAACATATGGGTTTACTGTGTTGTATCAACATTGCTCCCATGGCATAGTCATTGGCATCTGTTTTGATCTCAAATGGTCTTTGAAGATCAAGTAGTGCTAATACAGGTGTTGTACTAATCTTTTCTTTCAAGGTGTCGAAGGAGTTCTGTTGTTTTCCTCCCCACTAAAACACCTTGTTCAATCCTGTTAAAGCATGTAAGGGAGTTGCAATTAAGGAAAAGTTAGAAATAAACTTTCTCCAATATTGTGTTGCTCCTAAGAAGCTTCTAAATTCTGCAGTAGACCTGGGTTTAGGCCAGTTTACAATCACTGCAACCTTAGAGGGATATATCTTCAATTCACCACCCCCTACTATGTGACCTAGATAATTTAAGGATGTTTTTCCAAATTCACATTTTGAGAGTTTAACATAAAGTTTTTTCTCTTTTCCAAACATCTAATGTCTGCTTAACATGCTTTAAGTGCTCTTCCCACGTTTTGCTAAATATAAGAATGTCATCCAAATACTCAATAACAAAATCATCAAGAAAAGGTCTGAGTACATCATTCATCATTCTCATGAAAGTAGCAGGAGCATTAATTAAGCCAAAAGGCATAACTAGCCACTCATACAATCCCTGCTTTGTTTTGAAAGCAGTCTTCCATGCATCTTGTTCTGCAACTCTGACCTAATGATATCCACTATGCAAGTCTAACTTGGAAAAATAAACAGCTTCCTTTAATTGATCTAACAGATCATCTATGCGAGGAAGGGGATAATGATTTTTTTTGTTATCTTATTCAGCACCCGGTAATCAATGTACATTATCCACGAGCCATCTTTCTTTTTCACCAAAATGATTGGAGATCCACATGGTGATGTGCTAGGTCTGATAAACCCTTTCTCGAGCAATTCATGCACCTGCTTCTTGATCTTTGCATTCTCTAAAGTGGAAAACCTATACATTCCGATGTTAGGCAATGGAGCATCTTGTTGCAAATTAATATCGTGTACTATTCCCTTTTTGGGTGGCAAACCCTTAGGTTCTTGAAACAAGACATCATATTCTGAAACAACCTTTTCTAAATCAACTTACTGCTTAGCATCACAACCCTCAAATACGTTGGTTTTATCATGTTTCTTTTCCTTTACAACCATCAGTAAAAATTTCTTGCATGAATTTAGAATTCATTTCATTTTCCCTGAGTTTATAAGAGTATAATTATCCCTAAGCTTATGAGCTCTTACAATATATTCAATTCCATCTTTAACGAGGAGATACTTATTCTCACCTCTATAGAAATAGCTTTTTTGTCATACAAGTAGGGACTTCCTAAAACAATTCCACATATATCCAAAGGAATTACATCTAACTCAACCTCATCTACAAATGCTAACCCAAAAGAAAACTTAAGTCTACATTGTCTAGTCACTTGTAGCTATGCTTTATCACTCAACCAACCTAATGGGTATGGTTTCTTGTGAGGTGTAGTTAGTAATCCCAATTTCTTTACAATTGCTTTAGAAATCAAATTTACTTGTGAGCCACTATCAAACAAAGTATCTATCTTTTGATGTTTGGAAATAACTCGAATATGGAAAAGCTCATGTCTTTTTCTCTCATTCTCTTCCTTAACAGATTGTGAAGAATTACTAGTAGATGCTTCGGAATTTTTACCTCTTATACCTGTGGCTGCAATGGTTGCTTCATCTCCTGAGTCTGACCCCAAATATTTCTGATCAGCTGAAACAGTTTTCTTCTTGCCCTCAAACTTCTTAGGTCTCGGCTCTGGATGCAAGATCCAACAGTGCTCATCATCATGCCCCTCCTTCTTACAATGAGTACATGAAAACTTGCTCTTCTGTGCAGTGTTGGCCTTCCTCTCTTTCCATTTCTGTTTTCTTTTCTCCTTATTCTTGCTTGCAGTGGGTTGGGATGATCCCCCAACTTTTGGGTTCCCATTATTTCCTCTAGCTTCTAGATGTGTAGCCTGAACAGATACCTCATCTAGACTAGTATGATTAAACATGAGGATAATGTGCCTCATGTAGCTGTGCAGACCACCTATGTACTTCAACAGAGTATCAGGTGAGTCTAATGAGATTCCTAGAATTAAAGCTCTCTTCCTAAATTCTTGAGTGTAACTTTGTACACTTTTCCCTTTCAATTAGCAAAGAGTTTGCCAGCTCATCATGGCTTGCTGCATATAAGCCAGTGGATAGAACTTCTTTTTGATTGCAGAAACAAATTCACTACAGAGAGAAAGAGTCTTACCATGTTTCTTCATGTCAGCTTGGGTGTTGCCTTCCCACCATACCAAGGCAGTGCCCCCAAGGCGTAGGTTGGCCAGCTGAATCTTGCTCTTGTTTAAGTCAACATTCTGCACTTTGCAAAAACACATCAATTTTTCTGATCCAATTCCAACTTTTCTGCATTCAACTCTCCATCATATATTGGCAAATCAAATTTAACATCTAGTTTAATCAAAGATGCTTTCTTTTTATGTTCAGGGCTATTAGGAGGTAAGAGAAAGCATTATTCTTTCCCTTTTCCTTTGGAGTGGTCACGGAGGAGATATTCTTCTTCCCCCTTATCTTGTTTGGAGCTTGATGATTCCTCATCTTTTTGTTTTCTAAAGTCCCTATACATTTCCTCTACCATGGACCTCATGGCCAGGAAACTCTCTATAAATTGTGGGTCTGGGCCCAAGGAACCTTCATCCGACATTTTCTTCTAAGAATAGACTCTTCCAATTTCAGGATTAGTTTCAACCAACTTTCCTTCTCCTAATTTGAGCTTTGATCTATTTAGCATTTAACAGCTAAATCCAACACAAGCTTGTCTAACCTTAAAAACCTAATGCTCTGATACCACTTGATCTGAAATCACCCTTAGGTGACCTCAGGAAATTAATGAAGGTATTACAGACTCATGTGCTGGTGTGTGTGTGTGTCTATGTTATTTTAGGCAACAGATTGATAAGATTGAAAAATACACAGACACTTGAAACAGTAAGAGATCATAGTAAGCAAAATATAAACACAACAAAATTTAATAAGGAGTTCACCCAATCCTCCTGGGCTACGTCTCCTAGTCCAGCCTTCAAGGGTGGCCTTTTTATTATGTCTTTAAAACAAAGTTTTACAAGAAGGATCTCAATCTAAGTCTCACTTAATAGAGAATGATCAGTACGATGGCACTTGGAATTCCCAGGTCCTTAGAGTTCACAGACTCCCCTTACTGAGTTTCGACCTCAATTGGTCTTTGTCTTCTTGATGTTGCCTTTGCTCTGATGGTCAGCTCGAGGTGATTTCAGATCATCGGTACGATAAAATAGATCTATTCGACTTAAAGATCTATCATATCAGTTGGTACATGGGTTGCTTTTCTGGAAGCACCATAATGGGGTCTTTCTCAGATGTCTAGGAGCACCAAATTCAGAAATGGTGTTATAGGATCTTCATGATGGACCAGCTGGTGGGAATTATGTGGGTGATAATACTATGTACAAAATCACGTGGGACAACTATTATTCACCCAAAATTTTCAAGGATGATCATGCTTATGCCCGCAAGTCCCCAGTTTCTTAGAAATATGCTAGTCGTGATAGAAATTCAGTCGCCCCATTGCAACCAATTTCTATAGAAGAACATTTTTAGCAATAGGGATTGGATGCCATTGGTAAAATATTTCCATGCTAATCAAAGCAGCATCGATACATCCTAACTGTTGCAAACTATTTCACATGGTGGATAGAAGTAATTTTTCTCAAACAAGTGAATGAACAGGAAGTCATCAATTTTCTCAGACAAAATATGATCACTAGGTTTGACATTCCTACATCACTTGTTTTCGATAATGAAACGTATTTATCATAATTTAAAATTTATGATTTTACATCAGAGAATGGCATTATTTTGAAATATTCATTTAACTATTATTCGCATGGTAATGATCTTGTTGATTCAACCAATAAAAATATGATCTGTATTATCAAGAAAATTGTATACTTTGATCAAAGGAATTGACACAATGCTTTGGTGAACGCTTTGTGGGTTGACCATGTTACACCTAATCCCTCTTAGAGAACCTCCCCTTACTTATTAGTGTATGGAAAGAAGCCATCCTAACTCTGAACATATATCTCCCAACCCTTCAACTTTCTCAAGAGTTTTAGGGTAAGCCTTTCATTACAGTTCAAAGGGATAAACACTCTTTAGAAGCTACGGAAGAAAGGAGGAAAGTAAAAGAAAATTTTGTTATCCATCAAAATTGTATCAAGTGATGGTTTGATAAGGAGTTTATGGGGAACAAGGAGTTTAGTTTGGGAGACCTAGTTTTGAAGTGGGATAAAGCACAAACAGAGAAAGGGAAACTATTATAAAAATAAAGAGGGGGAGTATGCAATGCCCCTAATAATAACAAAATAATATTAATTAAATAAATAAATAAGATAATATTAATATATAAGTAAATAAATAATAAGCAATAAAGAAAATATAATAATATAAATAAAAATAATAAGTAATGAAGAGATTTATATAAGAATATATAATTAAAATCGTAATTAATAAATGGAAGTTCTAAATAACTATATATAAAAGTAAACTATAAAATGGTAAATATAAGTAAAATTAACAAAAATTAAAAAGGAATAAAATAAGAAAGAGTTAAAGTAAGAGAAATATTAAAGTAAAACTTAAAATAAAGAAGTAAAATTTGGCATGTTGACACATGAAATGTGTGCATACAGATCCTCTTTCCATTTTTGAAATTGTTTGGTCTATTTAATAGATGACGAGGAGGATGAGATTCAATCATTCCTTCATCCATTTTCTTGGGAGAAAAGTGTTGTTAGGCAAAGGATTTCATGGCAATCATACATTGATTGAGGCTCACGGGTGGCCAACTGTAGAAAAATTATGTACAATTGAGCCTATAATTGGGTGGAGAGTTGTTCCCAAAAACTTTGTTGCAGTTAGCAGGATTCAAATTCACAAGGAATATCGTCGTTACAGGTAAGTCATCTTTACTCATGTTTTTAGGAAATTCTATGCTATTTAGTTGAATAGTTATTAACTGCATGATTGATATAAGTAGCAGTACATTTTAATTTTTGGGTTATCACATATGGTATCAGATCCTAGGCTCAACCCTTAGGGCCTATGGGCATTTTAATATAGAAAACTTCGATTATTTCTAGAATTTTAGTTGTTGCTTCCATAGGAGAATACTTCCCAAAGTTTTGTTGTCCATCGTCGGCTTCAAAATTCTTCAATTGCTTAAATTTTTTTATGTGACGTCTAGGTATAAGTTTGAAAAGGGAAAATATATATTTTAAAACTCGAGTTCAATAATTTTGCTTTTGATGACAAAGAGAAATTTAATTAAAAGTGATTGAAAAACAAATACAATTTTTAAAACCTGTTTATAAGATACATTCAATAAATATATATTATTATATATATTTAGATTTGTAAAAATAAATTATTTTAAAATAAATAATATTATATAAAACACTAAATAAATACCATTTCTTTAAGAAAATAGATACAAAATTTATTTGGATTATTAAATTTAGATTTTGAATTAAGTAGTGTCTAAATAAATTCATTGACAAATTGCATGCGGGTAATGATAATGATAGTAGACTTCCAAATATTACACTAATTGTAATAAGAGATTTTATTTTAATAAATAAGTATTGACTTTTATGTTTAAATATATAGTTTATTACTTTTGGTGCAAATTATAAAAATAAATATAATTAATATATTAAAATGACAGAAATCCACTTTTAAAAACAATAACAATATATAAAGAATTAATTAGTTTCTTATTCTCAATTAAGGAATTTTAAATTTATTATTCTTTTTTATTTAAATTAAAAAATTTATATATATTGAGTTAGTTATTGATGTTTCTTAACTTTATGATTTATTGAATTAAAATATATATTATATATATATATATATTTTTAAAATAACTAAAATAAAGCTAATTATAAATAAATAAATTTATATCATTAAATTGTAAACTAATTTTAAATATTAACATTAATCTCAAATTGGAAACCAATACCTAAAAACTAGAGAAGTTCTAGTTAATTTGAATGACATACATGATTATTTTAATATAAAAACATGTATTAGTAAAAATATGATCTAAAAACAGGAGATCTAAAAAAACTTATGTGTGGTCATACCCATCTAAGTGCACCACTAGTATGTTTTGCTAAGATCTCAAGCATCATATTTTTTACTATTTATTTGATATTTTAAATCGGCTCAATAGCTTTAATAATCTAAGTGAGATCTCAGTATTTGAGGGTTTTTCATGCTTTACACTATATATATATATATTATAAGAGGCGCTTTATTTTGGTTAATAAAGTAAGATAGAGGTAATGTGATAGAGGTGAATATTAAATATTAATTATATTTAAATTTGTAAGTTTTTATTTTTATGAATTTAATTATATGTTTTATGTTTAAACCATTATATATGGAGAAATTATAAAAGTGATTTTATATTTTATTTTAAGAGAATATTTTGAATCATAAATTACATAATTATTATGCTTGTTTATGTCCAAATAGAGTATAGTTTAAGTTGATAGGATGGATTTCTTATTCCTATTAAATGAAAAAATATGTATAATTAGGTTGGCTTAGTAATCAAAATAATTAATTTTAATGAAGGTTACTAAGTGATATTTAAGAAATCACATCATGAGAGAGTACATGTATCTATCACATTAATTAGATGTCAACTTCTATTTATTAAATACTTGTTATATTCATAATATATGAAAATATCTAATGTTGCGCTAATAATAATTTGGTAATAAAACATATTGAAATAAATAGGTTTTTTTTTAAGGAAATAATGAATTAATAAAATACTTGGAAAAAAAGAAAGGTCGGAGTGAATAAAAAATAGAAAGTATGAGCTAAAAAAGGGTAATTTTTTAACATTTCTTTTATTCATATATTTATTTTGTATTATTTAATAAAAATATTGTGAATGTAAATGAAAAGTCAATATAAATTTAAAAATATAGATATGTCAATATTGTTTTGAATAGAGTCCACGGGGTCTTGGGTAGACGATGATCAAATATTCTGTTAAGGCACTCCTTGATGTGAAGTCATCAATTCAATTATCCGCCACGATCGGGGTGATATATTGGAGATGATGAAGATGTAGTCCTGCAAATCTTACAAAAAAAAATATTGTTTTGAATAGAGGGTTAAACTTGCAAGTAAAGAGACAGTAGCATATCTATGCATGTCTCCCAAATTATGAATTTTCTTATTGAGAAGAGAGGAAATGATTATTGAAAGCAATTGGAATCTTGTTGAGAATACAACACTGAGATAGCTTAGATCATAGATGGATGTTGAATAATCTTAGTTCGTAGTTGATATTCATTGTTTCTTTAGGCAATGAAAATTGTCTGGTTGATGAATCATGATAATCATGCTTATGAAGTATTATTGCTCTATATTTGATATGTATTAATATGTTTATCACATTTATGATGTTATGATATGAGGCTATATTAACATGCGGTTAGTTTATTATGTGATGTCATGATATATCTTCGATGCAAATATGTTGATGCTAAAACTCATGATATTTAAGGATATGAAGCATGTGGTTATTGCATGTATATTTTATGACATGCATGAGCATGCAATTTTTACTATTAAATATGTTGTGATAACAATGATGTTATATTCTTATGATGGCATGCAAGAGTTCGTATGTGGGTTATTTATTATGATGTTATAACTAATGCGTTGACTGCATGTTGAGATGTGGTGATTGATAGGAAATAAACAAATGGGTAAAGAGAGTCAGTTTATTTGATGATCTCATGGGATCCCTGCGAGGGAGAATATGTAACATCATATGGGTTGGAGACATACTCAATAAACACTACATATGCTAGTGGTTCCTTTATCTTGTATAACTCTTGATGGATAACTCTCGAGGGGCTATGGGACCATCTTGAGGAGCCCAAGTGTCTGATGTTGTAGACCAAGTGCTTGATAGTGGATTGCGATGTGAAAGTATAGTGGGGGTGTAAGGACTTCGATGCCTAGGGTTGTGCACTTTAGTGAGTGTGGAGGGAGTGAGACAACCTTTCGAGATGCCTAGAGTACTATTGCATGGAGTACTGAGTCAGGTGTCTGCCTTGGAGCAGATGAGGCCTGAGTCGGACGCGAACCTTGGGCTATGGTATAGATCGATGAGGTTTTGAAAGTGGGAAAGAGGACAAAGATTCCTTGAGATTTCTCGGGTGTTTTGGAAACTTTCGATGCCTATTGGTTATATTAGTTCAACAGAGGGTGTAGGGAAAACGTGAAGTAATAAATAACTAAATAAAATAAAATGTTAAATGATTCAACTTAACTTCAAGATGAAGTTCCTTAAAGAATGGGAGTACATAATGCCCCTGATAATAATAATAAATAATATAATATATATATAATATTAAAATATAAGTAAATAAATAACAATAAGGTAAAATATAATTAATAGTAAATAATAAAGAAAAAATATAATAATAATAATAATAATATAAAGAGAATTAATATAATAAATAAATAAAATAGTAATAATAAAATGGAGTTCTAAATAACATATATATAAAAGTAAACGATAAAAATAGTAAAAATAAGTAAAGTTAACAAAAAGTAAAAAGAAATAAAATAAGAAAGAGTTAAATTAAGATAAATATTAAATTAAGTAAAACTTAAAATAAATAAATAAAAGTTGGCATGTTGATACATGGAACGTGTACATGCAGATCCATTTTCTATTTTTAGAACCATTTGGTCTATTTAATAGACAAGGAGGAGGATGAGATTCATCCATTCTCTTAGGAGAAAAGTGTTGTGGGACAAAGGATTCTCTGGTAGAAGTATGTTGATTGAGGGCTCAGGGTGGCCAGCTATAGAAATATTATATGCATATGAGTCTACAGTTGGGTAGAGATTCATCCCCAAAAAAATTGTTGCGGTTAATAGGATTCAATTTCACAAGTAAGTAATATTGTCATTACAGGTAAGTCATCTCTACTCGTTTTTTCAGGAAATTCTATTCTAATTAGTTGAATAATTAGTAACTGCATGATTGATATCAATAGTAGTATATTTTAATTTTAGGGTTGTTATAGAAACACACTAAATTCCAATCCTTATGGATCAGACCACATGTTGTTCATAACAAGCTTGGCTACCACACTTATCATATTCAATCCTTAGATGGGAAGGTGGATTCTCTTCCTGTCAATGGCCAATATCTTAAACAATATTTTCAATAGCAATCTAGGGTTGTGTCCCTACTTGATATAAATATATTTGTTCTTGTCTTTAGTTTGTCTGTTTGTTCATGTTATGTTCAGTCTTTTATGTTGTCTTTTGTGTTGTCTTTGTGAATAAAACCTTATGTGAAAGTGTTTTGTCTAGTTCTAATGCATGTGGAAAAATGAAAATGGGATGTGTGACACTACAACATTTGGCTAATTTTCAGTCCTTATTCTTTGCCTTGGTTATATATTTTGTTTAGTGATGTTTTAATGAAAAATATGATCCTTTCGTGGGGAAATATTTTTGCAAAGCCATGATTCCTATATCTATTCTCGAAACCTCATTTCTAAGCTCGATTATGTAATGTTTCAGTGTTTTACATGCTAATCCAATCGAGTAGAGAAGGGAAAGGGGAAAATCTATAATGATCAAACTTATATCAGAGCTATATATATATATTATATATATTTTATAATATATATATATATATATATATTTATATGTTATATATATATATATATTATATATTAGATATATATATATATATATTCTTCTCTAAAGGAAGAACCTCTTCTACTCTCATTAAGTTATTCCTCGAGAGCATATGTTAAGTATTGTTGTATCTTAAATGTTAGTCGATATATGAAAAGGAAAAGACCAATTTGGTCCTCTTAAAATTGGAGCCACAATCCCCTCAAGGGTCACGGTGGAGTGGTCTGCTAACTGTAGCACTATCGTGGTCTTCCTCAAAGAGCCCTGGAGGTTAAGTTTTAGCATTGTGTCCTTTGTCATCACATTAATGGTAGCTCCCAGATCAATCAAGGTATGCAGGATCATTGTGCCATTGATGTGGACATCAACTACTGGGCTTCCAGGGTCCTGATATTTTGGATAGATTACCTACCCCAACATCAGGTCAGACAGTTGTCCTATGACATTGATGGTTGGGGCATCTCTCTTGCTCCTTCTTGGATGCCTGAAGCACTTCTCTTTGATCAACCTATTGTAGATAGGCACATCTTTTATGGCTTGGAGAAGTAGTATATTCACACATAAATGTTTCAATTCTCCTAGGAGTTTAGTCTCTTCTGGAGTAGGCTAGACTGTCACGGATAGTCTCTCAGGAAAGGGTGGCTTTCCTTTAGGTTCACTTTCCTCTTTATCTTCCTCAACCTTCCTGGGTGGAGGTTGGTTATCTGGGATAACTTTCCCAGATCGCAAGTTGACTTCTTGAATCTCCACAACATAAGTTGTGCATGATGGTTCCCCATTATACACTTGTTGAGCCTGTCTATTGTTCGGGTTCAGATTTGGCTGGGCAGGCATTTGGGGTTGCCTTGGTGGAGCAGAAGGTAATGCTTGTGGTTGGGTAGGTGGTGGAGGCATAAGAATGGGAAGAGAGTTGTATTGGTGCCTCCACCCCTGATGAGGTGCATTCCACTGACGTTGTGGTTGAGCATAGGATTGAAATGAATGGGTGGCTGGTTGGGCATGATATTGAGATGTGAAGGACCAAGGAGGAGGCATGGACTAGGTAGGATGAGCAGGAGGGCCCCAAGAAGGTATGGAGGGAACTTGGTTGGGGTTGTAGTATCCCTGAGATGTCCCTTGCATCCCCTGCTGGTATGGTCTAGGTCCATGCAACCTTGTTTGGTTTATGTAATAGAGCTGTTCAGTGACCCCCTCAGCCCTTGATATACAACTTTAAGTCTAGGTAAGGAAGGGCTCTTATCTGTAGAATGATTTTCTTCACAGACTGAACAAAACTCTATAGAGTTCAATGGGCATTCATTCCTAGGATGCCTCCTCGTGCATCTAGGGAAAAATATGGCCAAAGCCCTCTCTGCTTCCTCTTGTTTTCTTTTGATATGTAAGGTATCCATTTGCATGGAAAGAGTCTGAAACATCTCACTCTTGAAGTCTTCCAGCATGTTTCCAATTTCACCTTTAATGGATGAATTGGAAGAAGAGGTACTGTCTATGGGTTGACCCTCCTACCTTTCTTTCTGGTTGCTTTAGAATGGTTTCTAAAAACAGTCTTTATGTCCTCATATGATATTTGGTAGATGTCTCTCCCAGCCAGTAGATGGAAGGTGTCTAAAAGGTCTTCATGAATTCCCCTGAGCAGGACCAACTTCATAGACTCAGGGTCAAGTGTACACCTGACCCTTTTGTAACTAAGATGGAACCTCTCTTCATAGTCTTCCAGGGACTCATCACTTCTTATAGTCATTTGGAAGATTTCTTCTTTAGTATTTTTGACCTATAATAGTCTCGATACTTGTTGTTAAAGGCCTGCTACATCTGAGCCCGAGTTGTGATGTTATTTCCAGGTAATCCCATGAACCAACACAATGTTTCATCCTTGAGAGTAGAAGGGAACAATTTCAACCTTTGCTAATATTCTGCATAGTCATAAGTTTCAAAGATGACAGCAAACTCAAACAAGAAGGTGTCAGAATCTTCTGTAGTCAGACCATGGAAGTGAGGTAGGGCTGAAGGGCTTATATTCTTTATTTTGGTGTCCCCATTGGTCTCCCGAATGGGAAAGGTACCCTCTATTCTTTTTCCATTTCCCCTAGTATTTCTGTTTTCATCCATTGGTTTCAAAGGAACGTTTTCTTCTTCTTCTTCCCCTATAGGTTCTTCAAATATGCCTGGCTGTTCACCTAAGTGTTCTTCCTAATCGTAGCCACTGAAGAAGAGAGAAATTTGGCTATGTGAAGCAATGGGGGTGTTGGGCAAAAATTTTCCTGACTTATCTCTATTCCTACAAGGCATGAAAGGAAATCTTTTTGGTTGGTTTTTGTTTCTTTTTCCTCACACTAATAGTACCTACAGAAATTGAAATTGATTGGACAAAACAAATTGAAACTAATTGAAATGAACTTGCTGAAATGAAATTTACAGAATTAAAGAGGAAAGAAAGGAAATGCAGAACGTGAAAGAAGAGAAATGACTAGTCTACTTTGCTGAAATAAACTATGAGCAGAATGTTGCAAGAAGAAGTAGAAGAAAGCAGTAATCATAGAATACTCTGACGCTTCCCCAGCAACAGCGCCAAAAAGTGGTGAGCACTAGTATTGCAGCAATAATGTTGCAACTCCTAGGCTGCCTACTTTACTCTTATCAACCCGGTAGTTTGTAACAAACTTGGAAGCATCATGTTGTATGCACAAGTACTAGTTCTCGCTACAGGTTGTCACTTGGTCAGTCGGCGCAAGATCACTAGGAGCTTAAGCCAACTTCTATGGATTATAGAAGAAGCTCTATATGTGATGAAAGGAAAGAAAGATTACTCTACATATGCTATTCTAACTGCAGAAAGGAGAATGATTGAAATGTAAAGCAAACCTAGTAAACCCTAATTAACCAACTAATTCTACTTTTGTAGAAAGCACTATGAAAACCATGAAAGGAATGCCATTACCTACTCAAGGAAGTAAAAAACATCTCACTATGCTATTTCTAGAAGTAAATAAGCAAAAAACATATTTTTGAGTTTTTATGTATTTTTATGTGAATTTGACATGCATGTAATTTATTGTGTGTGAGTGTGGCAGCGAATAGGTGGCGTTTAAGGGCGGTTTTGGGACTTGAGAGGATGTAGGATGGTTTGGATGGGTCCTAAGAAGTCTTAGGTGGCCTTTTGGAGGCTTTTCCCACACTCAGCCTTCAAAAGAAAGCCTATAGGAAAATCTATAAGAGGACACAGGAAATCTACAGGAGGAAAACAAGGAAACTACATGAGGCCTTTAGGAGGAGACCGAGAGTAGTTTTCACTATTTTGAGGGTGTGAGAGTGTGTGAAAAATGTGGATGAAGGTTGGAATGAGGTGTTAGGGCACCTAAGGTCTACCATGAATCACCAGGAGAGAGAAATATGATTGGGTTTTCTCAAGGAGAGAGGAAGGAGTTCTATGGAAAAATGGAGGAAACTAGGGCAGAATTGAGGTGAGATTTGGGAGACCTGTAGGGCATGGATCAGATGAAGGGTGTGATTTCTGATTAGCTTGACTACTGATGGAAGAGATCTAATGCATAGAAACTGACATTCAACCAAAGAAATCAAGCAACAAGTGAAATGAATGCATCTAGGAAAAACAGAGTTTTGCAT
>APFE030050114.1:263399-325999 GCA_000404065.3 Pinus taeda | reverse complement strand
TACTCCCTACACCCATTTCCCATCTCATTCCTCCACTTCTGAGCCATCACCAGCCTTATCCCTACCTCACATATCTCTTCCTACCATTCCATCACTCCTCCATCACTTCAAACCTTCACGGTAGGTCGTCTTGTAGCAGTTTATATACATCCTGTAGAAACCTCTAAGTACCTTGTAGGATCCCCTGCAGACATCCTGTAGGAGGCCATTCACTCGGTTGCTGAGCTTCTGAATGTGGAAAACCTCTGTGGATGGATGCTAAAGGTCCATAGGGACCTCACCTAGCCTCCCCAACCTGTCCCACGCTTTCCTTCCTTCTCCATCCCATCTGCACAACCAAACCCTAATTAGCACACAATCACAATCATCCCATCCACTTAAAAGAAAAATACAAAAACATGTCTTTTATGATGCAAGCAGTTTAGATCCATGCATTTTCACTTATCAGAGCTAACAGCAGCATTGGTAGAAGTTTCCTTCACGTCATTTGCATTATAGAGGCTAGACTAGTTAAATTAGGGTTTCCTAGGTTTACATGCTTTGATTTGCTTTCAGTTCATTTTTGTCAAGTAGATTAGTCTTCTTTGAGCTAGCTTTCATCCATCATTGATAAAGCTTCTTCTGTGAGCCCATAGAAGTTGGCTTGAGCCCTAGAAGACTTGTGCCAGCTGACCAAGTGACAACTGCGACAAGAGCTAGTACTTGTGCATACAGCACCGTCGCTTCCAAGTTTGTACGAACTACCGGGTTGATAAAATGAGAGACAGGAAGCCCCCAGAGTTGTAGCATTATTGCTACAATATTGGAGCTCACGAATCTCGATGCATGGATAATTAACTTGTGAAAGCTTAATAGTGCCCCTTCTCGTAGGAGGCCCCCCTCAAGGTATTAAGGTCTTCATTCATTAACAATTAGTATTTCAGTTTAAATTTCCAGTAGATTTATGTCAATTCATTTGAGTAATTGAGTTTTGATTCTTAGATACAAGTTTGTGATTAACGTTTCTAATTATTTTATTTTTCAAGTGATGAGAGATTTCAGATGCACACAGATAGAGTATAATCTAGCATAGCAGTAGAAGTATAAGATTTAAATTGTAGTGATTTTCAATTACAGAATGAATCCTTCTTTAAGTTAGAACATATTTGTTTGTAAATGTGATTTTGTTGCCGAGAGTGATTTGATTCGAGTAGAAGTGCAATTTACATTTAAGCAAGTGTGGTTTTCAAGAGTGATTTTCATTCAAGCAAGTGTTATTTACATTTAAGCAAGTGTGGTTTTGAGAGTGATATACATTAAAGTAGTTATGGTTTTCAAGGGTGCTTAAATTAAACAAGTGTGATTTTAAGAGCAACAGTGATTTTATTTTAAAGCAATTGTGAGTGCGATAATTATTCAATCAAGTAAAGTAGAATTGATTTAATTTTGTATAAGTAACATAGCTATAGAAGAACATGTGCATTTCTATAACTCAAATTAACTTAGGAATTGAATCAGTGACAAAGTTTCCTAACACTTACAGTACACACGCATTTCATTAGTTTACTAGCCCTGGTTGATAATTCATGTAAGTAATTTAACATCAATAAAATTACCAAACATTTTGGCATTGTTGTTGAGGAAGTTTATATAGGAGATTTTTTTCTTTTTCTTTTGATTAAAATAATAATAATAATAATAATAATAATAATTTGCATAGGGAAAGAGATTCTAGAGGTATATTTGTAGGTAGAGGTATAAGTTCGATTCCAACATCATCACTCACCCCATCATGACTTCATAGTGCTACACCATCCATCGAAACTCATATTCCATCTATTGCAGGAAGACGCAAAATTTTGGAGGTACTTAGCTCTAAAATCTAATGTAGAGATTCACCAACTTCGTCAATTGAAGCCACAATAGAAGAAGAGGATCTGACATCCCCAACAAAAGGAGTATTTTTTCTATCTTCAACTGGAGAACAACTTTTAGGAAAAGAGCTATAAATCCCTTGTGAAGAGGAAGAAGAAGAAACATATTTTAATATTACATTGGTATAACAACTAGAGAAGCTAGAAGAGGAACTAGAAAATCCAATTTTGGAAACTTACATTAGTTCTGAGGAATCTACAATGGCAAGAGAAGGGGAAGGAGAAGTACATAATGTGAATGGTAGAAAACCTAGGATTGGAGTTGGAAGATGAGGAAATACAGGAGGTGGAAGAGGTGGAGTTATAGGTAGAGTAGCAGGTAGAGGAGATCCATAACCATTTTGATTTCCCATCCTCAATGAATATACTACAACCACAATGAAAAATATCTCACCCTCCATCATTCCTAATTTTAATGGATTAAGGAATGAGGATCCTGAAACATTTCTTTTTGAATTTGAAGTCTTGTGTAGAACCTATGACTACCTACTTGATACTCAAAAGTTTAAATTGTTTCAAGCCACTCTTAAGGATGCAACATTAAAATGGTTTATGGGCTTAGGAGTACATTCCATAAGAACATGGGAAAAAATGAAAACTACATTATTAGAGAAATACGAGGATTGGTGTATGCCTTATAATATTAAAGATCAAGTATTTAAAATGATGCAAAAAGAAGATGAAAATCTTGAAGACATCATCAAAATATTTTCTTATAATGTTAAAAGGGCTAAAATTCATAATCTACATGAAGAAACATTGAAAGCTCTATTACTAAAATATACCAGAGATGAGTGGATTGATATTCTTAATCTGATGGGTAAAGGAGATATTTCTAAGTTATCATTTGGAGATATTTGTGAATTATGTATACATATTTCAAGAGGTAAAGCAAGAATTGGGAAAAATCCAAGAGATCATGTTATGTCTAGGATTAATAGATCTGCAGCTGGGAAGTTAAGTAGATCTGAAATAGGAAATTTTATTGACAACTTTACATAAAATATTACAGGGAGTCTTAGCGAGAAAATAGATAACCTTAAAGAAAAAAATAAGAAAAAGGCTAAAAATGTTGCATTATCTATCCTTTGTTTGAAATGTAGAAAGAAACATGCCTTAAGAGAATTCCCTCTTGACTTAACAAGTGTAGAAACCTATGTTATATGTGCATAAAATCATGATACAAAGGAATCTCTTTCAATACAAGGGCTTAAAGTTGTCTATCAAGAGGAAGTAATACCAAATCAAGTAGAACCCCTCTGGTTTATTGCTAAGAGACCATGGCAAAATCTGAAACCAAATATGACTCAAGGTTTCAACACTGAAGCATATAAACAACCATCACAAAGTAATTGGACTGCACCCATGCCTTAGTGACCTTGGTCTCAAACTTGGGCACAAGGGTGGAAAAATCCTTATGGCAATTGTCCTAAATATCCTCAATTTCAACAACCTTACCATTTTTTTACACCACAATAGTTTCCTCAACTTGTTCAACCATCTCAACCTCAAAATTCAAACACACAACTTTCATTACCATTTCCACAAAAGATCATTCAACCGGCTACCAACCACGTCGAAATCCAAATAATAATAAAAGTTGTAGAATTGAGGCTTCTGTGATCCATCAAAGTTATAAGAAGAGCTTCGGTGAAAATCACATATAGAAAGACCTTTGTCGACGCGTTTCGAACCAATTAGTGTGGTTCATCATCAGGACAAGTTGAAGACATAGATCCAACTTAGGATGTTAAATAGTCTGAGTAGAGACTCCAACGGCTAACTCTGAATACCGGCTAATTTTGACTATAGGACCTAGGTCAAAATTATATTTGTTAATTTAATATTATTGTTATTATTATTTTAATATTAATATATATTAATAATATTAATATTAAAATAATAATAACAATAACATTAAATTAACAAATATAATTTTGACCTAGGTCCTATAGTCAAAATTAGCCGGTATTCAGAGTTAGCTGTTGGAGTCTCTGCTCAGACTATTTAACATGCTAAGCTGGATCTATGTCTTCAACTTGTCCTGACGATGAACCACACTAGTTGGTTCGAAACGCGTCGACAAAGGTCTTTCTATATGTGATTTTCGCCGAAGCTCTTCTTATAATAATAAAAGTTCATAGCTTGTTTACAATATAGAAGGACAAAAATTTCAAACTTACATGATAACTCCATTAGATCTAAAAAATGTTCAACTTAGATTTGGTAGAGTATTGGAAAAGAATTCACCTTCTATAGTTATTCAAGAGTCTGAAAAAGAAAAACTTTGCGAGGAAGAGGCATCTCCTCATAAAGAGGAAAGTTCCAAAAAACAAACCTATTGGGTTGTGTTATATTCTTTCCACGACTAGCCCACATAGTTAACTGAGGGGGTTAGAGAGGGGGTTGAACTCCCCTTCGTTGCACCAATTGTGTAGCGGCGGGGGGGGGGAGGGGGGTCATAGGGGGTTTGAGGTGTACCTGTAACCCCACTTTATGTGGTTTGGGGCAGCACCCCAAAAAATTTTGGTTTTGGACCCTATGTTAGGTTGGGCGGACCCACCTATGGTCTTGTGCATGATTTTCGTACATGTTTTTTGGACGTGATGGTTTTCGATCCATGGTTTTGGATGCGATCGTTTTTCGGTCCATGGTATTGGATGCTTCGGCATGTATAAATATGTATTGTAACATTGAAAGGAATAATAATGAAAAATCAAGTTGGTAGTCCCGATTTTGGGATCCAGGGGTAAATCTTTGTGTATATGTGTTTTATGTGTTATGCTCTCGCATTGTTTATTTTCTGTGTTTTAGAATTCGTATGCAGGTAATTTCTATATGGGTTTAAAACCTACAAAACCACCCCTGTACATCCTGATGATGTTCCAATAAACTCAACTCCCATCATAGAACAACCTTCAGTTTCTGTTCAAACACTCACGTTTCCTGAAAGATTGAAAATTGATAAAGGGGTAGAAAAACATATTGTGTTGCCTAGTTATGACATAATAGATGAACTGAAGAATTTTTTCATAAAAATTCCTTTGTTACAAGCTATCAAATAAATACCAATGTTTGCAAAGACAATTAGGGAGTGAAGTATTAAAAAACCTAGATGAAAAAGAAAAGAAGTAAAAAGAATTCTGTTAGTCAGAAAAATTGCAAATATCATGATGGGAAAAAACAAATCAGAAATATCTTGATCCAAGAAGTCCCATTGAGAAAACACAAATCAATGGTATTGAAATTACAAAAACATTGATTTATTTAGGAGCAACCATAAAATTCATGAGTAAACAAACTATGAATCAATTGAAACTTCCTAATATTCAATATACACCTACATTATTGCAATTAACATATAGATCTGTTATCAAACCTGATGGTGTGTTAGAAGATATATTTGTATCCTTAGATTCTTGGGAATATCATGTTGACTTTAGTATCGTGACACCCAATCGTAACTTAGGAGGACACCCGTTGATTCTAAGAAGACCATGGTTAGCTATAGCTGATGTTTTTATAAGTTGTAGATCTAATTATATGTTTATCTTTGATGGAAATTCAACAAAGAAATTCACATTGTAACAAAAAGGAGTTTTAGCTATTGTACATGCCATCAATAAATTTAGACATTACATCACTAGTTATTAAATATTCATATACACAAATCATTCTGGAATTAAATATCTAATGAATAAACCAATTACTAATGGCAGAATTATAAGATGGTTGTTGTTATTAAAACAATTCAATATTACTATTTTGGATAGACCCAGAAAATAAAGCATAGTTTTTGAATTTCTACATAGAATCCAAAGTGATAATAATGATGTTCTTGTAGAGGATAATTTTCCTGATGAATACCATTTTGTAGTATACATTAAATCTCCTTGGTTTGTAGATATTGCTAACTATTTGGCTACATGGAAGTTACCATCATACTTGTGTCCTTGAGAGAAGAATAAGGTTATTCAAACTAGTGAAACCTATTCATGGGTAAATGAATAATTGTACAAGACATGACTTGACCTAATCATTTCAAGATGTGTTAGAGAAGATGAAGTGCCAAAAATATTGAAGGCTTGTTATGATGAAACATGTGGAGGGTATTTCTCTGATAAAAGAACTTCATATAAAATCCTTCTCTTGGGATATTATTGGCCTTCTATTTTTAAGGATGACAAGGAATATGTTAAGAGATGTGATAGTTGTCAGACAATGGGAAAACATGTTCCTTTAGATGAAATGCCTTTACAACCTCAGGTACTTATTGAACCTTTTGAAAAATGGGCTCTAGATTTTGTTGGTCTAATCAATCCACCATTAAGAAAAAAAAGGTATATTCTTGTTTGTACAGATTATGTCCCAAAATGGGTAGAAGCTAAAGCACTTTATTTTGCTATTGAAATATTGTAGTTTCATTTCCTTTTTAGGACATTTTCACTCATTTTGGTGTTCCAAGGGAAATTGTGATAGATCAAGGCACTCAATTCACATCCAAGATGGTATAGAAGATATTAAGCATAAAAGGTCACATCCATATCATTCACAAGCCAACGAACAAGTTGAATCTACTGAAAAAGTAATTGAACCAATTCTTACCAAAACTGTGCATTTGCATAGAAGGGATTGGGCAGAAAATCTTCTAGAATCTTTGTGGGCATATTGTACCACATGGAGAAATACAGCTGGACACACTGCTTATGAACTTGTTTATGGAAAGAATGTCATGCTTCCTATTTCTAGATAAAAACTTTTAAAACAATAGCCAAATTGGGTCTTGATTTATCATCAGGCCAAATACAAACAATGGAGAAATTGAATGAACTTGATGATATGTGAAAAGAGTCTATTCAAAGAACCAATATAGTCCAACAAAAAAGATCTATGTGTCAATAAGTTTATCAAAGAAATAAATTTTAGCCTGGTGATTGGGCATTGCTTTTTGATTGAAAATTAAAAGATTTTCAAGGAAAATTTAAAACTCACTGGCTTGGTCCATATGAGATTGGAACTATCTTTGATAATGGAGCAGTCAGAATCATAAATATTCATGAAGAGAATGTGACCTTCCTTGTAAATGGTCATAGATTACGAACATATCATAAACCATTAACAAGGGAGGAATTCATAAGAAATATGCAAGACAACCTTGATTTGAAGTTGGTAAAGGAAGACTCTTCTTCCTCTCGAACTCAATCTTTTACTTTCTTTTTAAGAAATATAATAATAATAATAATAATAAAATTGTATAAACATGAAAAACAACATTGTTGCATTTTTATATAGAAAATCCAAGTAGAAAACCAAGATATTTTGGCAGCTTAGATTTTCGTTTCCCTGTTATAATCCCATTTTATTGTAGTCCTGTTTTTCTCCTTTGAAATAATGAGCTATGAAATTGTCAATAATCTACAACTCTAGTAGAATTCTGTAGCTGAATTAGCAGATTGTGACTAGAGAAATTGGAAATGGTGATAAAAGAAAAATCTGATGAAGATTATGGTTGAAGCAACTGGACAACCTACAAAATACAAATGAAAAGAAGTAAGATAAATAAGAAAATGTATTTAAATATTTATTTATATAATAAAGGTAAAACATTTTAATTATGAAACAAAAACATGAGTAACCATTGCTACTTCCATACTAAATAAGGATTCCCCTTAATTGTTTTCACGTGACTTTGGTTTAATGTAAATATCAAAGTATTGTCAACCAAGTTGGGGTTTAACCATGATATAAGTCAAAAATCACCCTCACCTCTCCATTCATCATTCCTCTGCATGTCAAACACTTCCATTTCACTCAAACTTATTTTAGCGTCATCACCGCTCTCACTTAAAGTTTATTTTCCTAACTCATTTCATACTCAAATTGCTTCCAATTCCCTAAACATGTCAAAAGAGTGATTGTGGGTTAGACTTCCTCTATCATGGGAGTCATTGTAAGGTCAGAGCTGAATGGAATTAGCTTTTTGGAGGGATATCCATAGGTCAAACAAATGTTGTTGCAAGCTCAGTGGCTAGAATTTGTGGAGAAATTAGATGGCCATGAAAAGGAGGTAACAAAATATTTTGCTAGGGCATATGAAAACATTGAAATATAAATTGGGGATGTGAAGCTAGTGTTGATAGAATCATTCATAGCAGAAGCGACAAAATTGCCAAGAATTAGAGAAAGTTGGTTTAAGAACAAAAGAATTGAAGAAAGAGAATGGAGGGTTTTTCTCAAGAATCTAGGTATGAGTATTTTTCAGTTTAAAAAAGGAATATTAGTAATGACCTTGAAGAATAAATGGAGAAACATGTTTCTAATCATTTGCAAGTTTATAACTTGTAACAGAAGATTTGGTAATATGTTATTTTATCATGCAAGATTAACGATGAATTTTCTAGATGGAAATTAAATTAACCTAGCATATTTTCTACTTTAAAGCTTAAGAAAAATGGTTGGTAGAATTTAAAGGAAAATTCAATCTATTAATAGTGCTATATATCATCATGGTCTAGTACAAATCTTGATTAAAGCACATATTAAAAATATGGGAGACAATTGGGAAGATTTCCTAGTTAGAAATCATTTCAAGGAAGCTAAGATAGAAGAGCCCAATGGTAAATCAAAGTGAAGTAGAAGGAAGTTGCCCATAAAAGATAATTTACCTCTAGAGAAAGAGAAAAATTCATAAGATGAGACTCATCTCTTGGATATGTTAGTAAATAATTAAAAATCTTAAGAGAAAGGTAACTAGTACTAAGGAAGGAATTTTATCCAAAGTGAAAACAGAGCAAGGTTAAGAAGCAACCCCTTATTACTAAATTGTCATCCAAACCATCCTCTTCCATAAGAAGAAGTGCAAGTCTCAATAAAAAAAAATGCATGAATAACCTCGACAATCCCAAAAATTTTTTGATTTAGAGAAAGAAGAAATGGAACCTACCATTCCATAATCACCAATACCATCACCTACAATTCCATCACCACCGATGCCATCACCCACAACTGCCAATCCAGTTAGAAGAACTCCAGAGATTGATCCTGTGCAGCAGAAATTTTATGACTATAGAGAATCTTTGGAAAGAAAAGCTATAGGTAAAATCATTTCATCATCCTCAAACCAACAAGAAAGTGAAGCAATCCATTCTAACATCTCAAGAGAAGATCAAGTTGAAGAAACCCTCAAACAAGAAATTTATGAATTAGAAATATTGAATAAACATCTAAAGTAGGATAATGAAGCAATAAAAGCACAAAATGAAATCCACAGAACTCAGAATGATAAAATCCTATACACCTTGATTTTTGGTGTAAGAAAAACAAGAAATCGATAGCCCATAACATATTTCTTAAGAGGAATATTATGGGATTGCAGTACCGAATTCTGATGAAAAAGTCGAGGATGACAATCACTGCTAAGAAATCAAGGAGTAATTGGATGTCCTTTCTCGAGTATCTAAGGATATTCAGTAACAAGAAGGACTCACAAATTTTGAAATTTAGCATGAGGACATGCAATGTCTTCCATGTGGGGGAATGTTGAACCCCATAATTGCTTCCTTTTGACAATCCTTTTTCACTCAAATCCTTCCTTTTTGACCTTCATAACTACAATCTACATATCAATTTACAAGGTTGAAAGCAAAGCTAGTACATTCATGTTATATTTCATAAATTTCATTTGTATTTATTATTTAACATAATATCTACTTGATCTACTGAATCACAATGATTCTGTAGCTGATGAATGTTTATACAAATAAATCCAAGGTTCGATAGGTTGTGGAGCCTCAATCGAGAAACAAGACACATGTGTAGTTGACAATTGCGTGGGACAACTATTTGTTCTTATTTGCAGAAGCTGGATCAATGAAGAAGGAAATCTATCAATTTGGTCAAAAGATAAGTCAACCATCGTGAAAGGCGAATCGAGGAAGATGTATATTTCTTTACTTATGATTTACTGCATTGATAGAAAATCATTAAAAAGATTATGATATCTTATATCTTAAGTTAATTATATCCAATGTCAATTAGCATAGGCATAAAGCTCTAAAAACATTTATTGTGTAACGGTTTTGTAAATATGTCTCTTGGTATAGCTAAAGGAGACTAGAATTTTATTTTTAAGTACAATGTTTTGATATATAAAAACATAGTTTCGATTCCATCCTACAGTGTGATCTCGATACATGGATAATTAACTTGTGAATGCTTGATAGTGCTACATGTTTCTCGTAGGAGGCCCCCCTCGAGATAGTAGGGTCTTCGTTCATTTAAAATTAGTATTTCATTTTATATTTCATGTAGATTGCTGTCAATTCATTTTAGTAATTGAGTTTTGATTCTTAGATACAAGTTTGAGATTGATTTTTCTAATTATTTTATTGTTCAGGTGAAGAGAGATTTCAGATGCACATGGATAGAGTATAATCTAGCATAGCAGTGGAAGTATAAGCTTTACATTGTAGTGATTTTCAATTACAGAACTAATCCTTCTTTAATTTATAACATATTTGTTTGTAAGTGTGATTTTATTGCAGAGAGTGATTTGATTCGAGTACAAGTGTGAATTAAATTTAATAAAGTGTGGTTTTTAAAAGTGATTTTCATTCAAGCAAGTGTGATTTACATTTAATGAAGCGTGGTTTTGAGAGTGATTTACATTTAAGAAGTTATGGTTTTCAAGAGTGATTTTTCATTTATGCAAGTGTGATTTTAAGAGCAAGAGTGGTTTTATTTTAAAGCAAGTGTGTGTGTGTGTGTGATCATTATTCAAGTAAGTAAAGTAAAATTGATTTCATTTTGTATAAGTTACATAACTATAGAATAACATGTGAATTTCAATAACTCAAATTAACCTAGGAATTGAATGAGTGAAAAGGACTCCTAGCACATACAATCCACATACATTTCATCAGTTTACTAGCTATAGTTGATAATTCATGTAAGTAATTTAAGATCAATAAAATTACCAAACACTAAGCTTATCTTATGATGGCAATCGATCATACAAGTATACCTCAAACATGATTGCAATTATGATGCATAACACTCATTCCAGTGATTCAAGAAGTCATCAATCTTTAAACCTAGTTTTGTAATTATATTATTTTATGCATGAAAACATTTATCAAACTTGACTTCATTGAAAATTCATATAGGTTTTTTACTACAAGTACCTAGGAATCTTCAAGACCTTTATTAACAAATTCAATGATGTTAAAAATTCTTCCATGTTATGATCCCATCATGGTCACTTTACAATCAAGATCCTCAACCTTGAACAAAGAAATATTTATACTCAAGATTGAGAAAGATATTATCTAATGACTCAACTTGACATCTATAGTAGGTCTTCAGACTTCAAAATATTTTCATTGGTTTAGTGCGCTCACAAATACTTCTAAATTTTACATAATTCATAATCTGGTATAAACAACTTTGACGCATGGTAAATCAACAATATCATCTAATTATCATCACATGGTTAATCATCAACATCAACTTATTTCCATATCCTATTTGGTACCTGACACATGGCATATCTTAGCATCAACTTGTCACCATAATATGGTCACAATGACACATGATATATAGACTAGTCACGATCATCCTCATCAATATCTATGACTCATGGTGAATCTCCAAGGGCATCATATTCATGAGTGATTTGTAGCATAATGCTAAGTTTGATCCTTATCCTATATGGAGAGTCTAAGAGTATGTTGAAATGCACCCATTCAAATTAGTGTATAGGACTCTAGGACCATTCTTCCTCATTTTGGTCAATATATTTAACTAGGGGAGAATGATTGTCCTATCTCGGACCATTCTCCTTAAGGTAGAATGTTTGTCCCTAACTAGACTACTCTCCTAAGGTATAATTTATGTCCCCTGGTGCTATCATATAAACAATCTAAACCATTCTCTTAGACACCCTAATCTAGAGATAATTTATGTCCTTGATGTTATTATCTCATCACTCCCTCTTACTAAGAGAGACACACTCAATCATTCCAATCTTGTTTAATGTCCCTTAATAATAAATAAATAATAATAATAATAATAATATAAAATAATAAATAATAAATGATATAAATATAATATTAGAATACAAGAGAATAATAATAAACAATAAAATATAATAGTAATAGTAAATAATAATAAAATAATAAATAACAATACTAAAGCTCTAAATAAGTATAAATAAAAACAAACAGAAAAATAGTAAAAGTCATTAAAGCTATCAAAAAGTAAAAACAAAAGAAATATAACAACAAAGTAGTAAAGTTGCATGTTGACACATGGAGTGTGTGCATGTGGTTCCCCTTCCAATATTTTCTCTATTTAATAGATGGTGAGGAAGATGAGAGGATTCCATCATTCTATGATTCCATCATCCATTCTCTCGGGAGAATAATGTTGTGAGACAAAGGATTCCCTAGTAGTACTACATTGATTGAGGGCTCAGGGGTGGCTAGTTGTAGCAAGATTTTGTGCAATTGAGCCTACGGTTGGGTGGAGACTCCTCCCCAAGACTTTGTTGTAGTTAACAGAATTCAACTAGCATTCAACACCGAAATCACAAGTGAGAAACATCATCAACACAGGTAAGTTGTCTCTACTCATATTTCTGAAATCTGATGTTAAATAATTGAAAAATTGTGTGTTGATTATAAATCGCATGATTAATCTAATTAATTACATGTTTTTATTACAGGGTTCTTACATATGGTATCAGAGCCCTTGAAGTATAAAAAATTTACCTTGGGATCAGTCTAGTACATGATTGTAGAATTGGAGCTATATTTCTCTCTTTTGTACCCTATCTTAGTACTAGATCTCATGTTTATTCGACCTATCATCATGGTCGTCATATACATCTGATCAATACGATCCTACAAGAAGCCTCTGAAGCCATACTACTTCTAAACTTGTCAATTTAGTTGTAAAATACTTGGCCACTGCAATATAGAGTGTGATAGATGTCTTCTTCATTATCATAGTCATAATGAAGCCTAGACTAAAATAATATCCAAATGGAATCTTTCTCTCTTGAACAATTTCTATCTAATATGAATCTGCAGCTATACCTCACTATTTGAGAAAAATCTCAGAACATAATTGACTTTTTCATGACCAAAAGTACCGTGTTCGTACACCAACCTGTTATCACCTGGATTAAACCTCAAGCTGAAGGAAGGTAATGCTAGGGTAAGCACAAACCATGCTTATCCAAGTAGCTAGCCCTACTAGGCTAGGAGAGGGCTCTGTCTGTAAGGATCTCAGCCAAGATGACTGGATCAGGAAAATGATATTAGGCTAGGTATAGTAGCACAAGGTTTGATTTGATTTTGAAGGGGTTTTACTGGATCAAGAGGAGCCAGATAGTTAGGGCTAGGGAATTAGGTCAAAATTGTAGCGTGTTCAATGGGGTAAGGTAGGCCTAAGGTTTAGCACTCTAGGGCTTGATGGGTGTGGTGTTTTAAGACTGGTGAGAAGCTAGGAAGAGCATGTGATTACCATGGATCCTTAGTAGACTGTAGAAAAAATATAATGGTGAATATTTCCCCAAAGCAGAGCAGTGATGTATGAATTCTGCCTATCAACTTGAAAACATTCACTTAGAAGCAATGAAATGATTAATGAAGTACACAAAACATTCTAACATATGATCACAAGAGAAGAAACTGAACTAAACTTCATACCACATGGATCCCAAAGAAATAGCTGCAATTTTTATTAATCTCCTGCTAAACTACTACAAAATGATGTACAATCAAGTCATAAGCATCCAGCTCAGGGGTCGAATCCCATGAGATGTTGAGGAGGTTAAGATGATGAAGAACAATCATCTTGATTAGGTAATAATGATAAAGACTACTCATCTGCTGAGGGTATGGCTTTTTCTGCACAAAGTGGGCCATCTTCTCAATATTCCTGAACAAGACATAAGGGAGGTTTAACATCCTCACCATGGTAAAATGCACGAGAAGTCTGATGTGATAGGTGTATAGTCTGGAAACTCTGCCGTCACAAGTGAAATATTTCATGATGATTTTCATCATGGGGGCATACTTGTCTTCAAGGAACCTGAAAGGAAAAAGCCTTTTTGCCTCATTTCTATGTCTGGGTTTGATATAAGGCTCATAATAGTGTTCATCCAGGTCTTGTGCCTTGTACCACTTCTCCCTTACATTTGGAATCTTGGTTGCATCTGTAATGATGGAGGGTGAAACTATGAATTTCACCCCAGCAAGAGTCACCTTGTTGTCCCAAAGATTCGCTACAAAAGGCATGGTGAGCTCATGGTGGTGTTGAACTCTCTCTACCTGTTCACAGAACTCATAACACCCTAGATGCGTGAAACAAGTGATAACCAAATGAGAGGCCTGCGATTCTCTGAGGTTTGATAGATCTTCCCTAATAATTCTACCTCCCTTGTGTGGTTTTATTTGATGCCTAGGTCTATCTATTCAACTATCATTGCTAGTGTTTTCCTCCTCCTCAGAGTCTTTGTCTTCACTGTCCATGTTTGTAAATTTTGAGGTTGTGCACTCTTAGAAAAGGGATGATGGAAGTGAGCAAGGATGATTAGGAATAAGGGAATGGTAAATGACCTTGTGAGGTGTTTTGTGAGCTATAAGATGAATGGGAGGGTATCAATCATGAAAATGAGGGAGAGGGGCTGGGGTCCTTTTTGAAGTATAGATCGTGGGATGAAGGATGAAAGCGTATAAAATGTTATGGAGTGATATAGGGGAGGGATTCAGGGCTTTAGTGATAGGTGGTGAGAGAAATAATGGGGTTTAGGATTTCTAGGTTGTAATTGAGGAAGAATCTAAGGTTTCTCTTTTGCCAATGTAAATTACCTTCAAACACTTCAATTGCAAATCAATGATGAGGTATAGTGAGGACACTTGCTTGAAGGATGAGAGGGAAACTTTTGATGTTTTTAGGAAGTTGGAGGCTCTTTTGGCCCTTGCTAGCTCAACGTGTAGTACTTGATACAAGGGAACAATGCCCTCCTAAGTGCACAATACAATGGTTTTTTACATTGCCAAAACTGGCGTATGTGCAATGCTTAGTTTCTACGTGCAGCTCTCTGACCTCAACATGCAGTGCCACTTCAATCTGACTTTTGACCACCTTTCTGATTTCCAAATTGAGTGTGGGATAGCTTGCTGGAAATATTGTCGAGTCTAATTTCTAGAATGTTTTTAATTTTTTAATTTTTTCATCATTTTCTCTATCAAAAGCTCAATCGCCCAAGACTGGTCAAAATGTTTAGAATGAGGCTACCAAAATGCAGAGTGATGTTGCAGTCAACTTTTGGAGGTCTTCTTGAACTCCAAATTGAGTTCATGATAGCTCAATAGAAATATCTCTGTGTCTAGTTACCATTTGACTCATCAAGAAAGTCATTTGGACACTCCAACTAGGAAAAATCTTGATTTTCCCAAGGTTACCCTAGAAGTGCATCAACTCTCCTGAGGCAAATGATGTTTTGGACATTTCTCCCAAAACATGAGAACTCTGTAAAAACGGAAGGATTTTTTCTTCTTGGGTCTATGGTGGACAAAAACCTCTCTCACTTTTGTCAAATTCATCTTTTCTTGCTCAAACATCATTTGAATAAAACCTATCCCGATGTGTGGAACAAGGGATTTGTAGAAATGAATGGAAATGAAGGGGATGAGGGGCTTCTAATTTCTTGAGAAAATTTCGGGAAGTAGGGAGGCATGTTAGGAAGCATGGAAAAGTAGAATTTCAAGGGTTGATTGTTATGGAACCAGCTCACAAAAGGATAGAAAAGAGAGATAAATGCCTTAGAATTCAGCCTCTTCAAGGGGCAAACCTCCTTTACATTACATAAATGAACAATTCTTCGATGATACAAATGAAAAGACCTCCTTTATATATATAAGAGTCTAAGGGGTCATAATATAATCAGAGACGACATAACAATAATAATTTAAGGGCATAATAATAACAATAGTGGGCTTCCATGGGGCACAATAGTAACAACATGGGGACTACATGGGTACAAAAATATAATAAGGGGGTTGTACTAATAACAATAAGGGGTTACACTAGTAGTGTAGGGGCCTAACATGCCCCTCTCCTTCAAAAAGTGTTGTCCTCAATGCCTGAGTAGTTCTTTATGCTTCTATATAAAATTCTTGTGCTCCCATGTGGAATCTTCAGCGGGTAATTTCTTCCACTTGATGATACTCTGAAATTGATCGATTTTGTAGCTATCGGGTTCTTGTTTTTGTGACTACTCTAGGTTCCAATATTATTTTTCCTTCCTCTTCAGGTTCTCGTAATATTGTTTGAATTGGGATCTTCTGCAACTTTTGAATGAGTAGCCATACCTCTTCATCCTTCTTCCATTTATCCCTTGCATCATTTATCCAATCAGGTTGGATAATAGAAATAGCACAAAACATTTCTTCCACATCCTCATCTTTTGTTGAGAGTGCATCTGAAACAAAATTTTGCTTCCCTTTTCTATAGATGATGTCAAAGTCATAACAAAACATATTTGTGACCCATTTTTTCTGTTCTTCTAAATATAATAGTTGTTCTAAAAAGTATTTAAGACTATCATGATCCATATTTACCTTGAAGTGTCTTCCCATTCAGTAAGGTTGCCATTTCTAAAGTGCAAGTAGTATTGCCAACATTTCCTTCTCATTAATAGTTTTCTTTAGATGTAGCAGTAAAGATACCCAATCACCAACATCAAAACAAATTCACTACCATGTTCATCTACCTGTTGTTTCATTCAATTTTTCACCAAAGTGGCATTATCCTTTAAAAGTTGGAGAACTTGTTGTTGATGCTCGATGTGATCTTTCACTGCTTGAACCTTTTTCTTCTTGATATGTCCTTTTATCTTGAGAGTTTGAGGAGTGGTAATTTCTTCCAATGCTTTAAAATATATGGATGAATTCACTTCTTTATGCTCGATGTGATCTTTCATTTCTTGAACATTTTTCTTCTATATTGATAGTTTGAGAAGTGGTAATTCCTACCAATGCTTTAGAGGATATGGTCAGATTCATTTCTTCTTTCTCCGGGGTTGGGTCCTGGCGTATATCCTCTTCTTTTGATGTTTCTTGATCCTTTTCTTCCTCCTCTTCATACACTATCTAAAATAATTTCTTCTCAGCACACTTATGACCTTTAGTGCATTTGCTATCACAATTGTAACAAAGTCCTTTTTCTCTTTTTTCTTCCAATTGTTGTGGTGTAACCCTTGTAGGTTGTGGAAGGCTAGGAGAAACAACACTTCCATCTTTATAGTTGTGAGGGGTAGAATTCCTTGTTGCCATAATTTTTCTTTCCACTTTGTAACAAAGCCCTTTTTTCTCTCTTTTCTTCCAATTGTGGTGGTCTTGCTCTAAAGAAGGTGTTGCTCTTTGTCTTCTTATAATGTGCTATAATTTCCTCCATGAAAATTGACCACGTAACAAGCTGTTTACGAGAACAAAGCCCTTTATACCATAAAAATTGATCTTATTCTAAATATGAAGATGCAATACATACCTTTTGTAATAGTGGTACACCATGTAGATCAAAATACTTCTCCATCTGTAGTATCCAATTTACTAGATCCTTTCCATCAAATTTCCTCATCTCACTTTGTCTTGATTTTAGGAGCTCAATCTTGAAATTACTGTAACTATGTACTTTTGGATCTTTAAGTTCTGAAATTGCAACCTACAATAACCCTCTTTGTCCTCTTTCGAATGCCACCAGTCTGATCGAATTTATATTCTCCAAGAAAGAGTTATGCACAATCTCCCAAGATGACCTGATTAAAGACCTTTCTAGAAGAGCAAACTTGTATGAAGTTCCACGTGTCACAGCTTTCACCTTAGTATTTGAAAAATATACACAGGAAACTAATGTTAGTCATCTTTCTATAAATTCTAATGAAATTTCAATTCGATGCTCAAAACAAAAGTTATGACAATTTTCCCCAGGTCACCTGTTTGGAATGAAATTCGGGATTTTGCAGAAAGGCCAACTTCCTCAGATCATATCTCTGCCAATATATCACGGCAGGCTTTGAAATTCGGACCTAATATTCATAACAATGTTAGCCCAAATGGGTTTTTTTTAAGCATTGGAAATGTCGCAAAAGAAAAGTTATAGTGCAAATGCCACGATGATCTGTTTGGAGTAGTGAAACACTAGGATCCAAAGCTCTGATAACACATGTTATGAAACCAACTCACAAAAGATAGAAAAGATACATGAACACCTTAAATTAAATGTCTTCAAGGGGGCAACCTCCTTTACATTACACAAATGAACAATTCTTTGATGATACAAATGACAAGACGTCCTTTTATATATAGGAGTCGAAGGGGTCATAATATAGTCAGAGCCAACATAGCAATAATAATGCAAGGGCACAATAATAACAATAGTGGGCTTCTATGGGGCACAATAATAACAATATGGGGACTACATGGGTACAACAATATAAAAGGTGGTTGTACTAATAATAATAAGGGGTTATACTAGTAGTATAAGGGCCTAACATTGAGTCAGGGGAAGGGATCCAAAAGGGAAAAACATAGGCCTAACCTAGAAAAGCGTCAAATTGTAGCAATAGGCTAGGGTTTGTGGGAAAATGATGAATTTGAGGGATATAAGTGATGGAAAGTGTTTAAGAAGATATATTAAATATAGGGGAAGGTGTATGAGCATCACGATACAAGTTTTGTTGATGATTTGACCATTCAAGAAAAATTACCTTCAAAACACTAGGAGAGGGAAATGAGCCTCTCCTAAGCACACCCAAAGCATAAACAAGGTGTAAAATGACCCATTGGAACCTGAAATAATGATGAAAATTCTTTTAATGATGGTACACTTAGCCGAATGGTGGTGTGGACCAATACTTGGAAAACTTTGGAAAGAGTGAAAACAATCCTAGACCTAATACCTAGTGACCAAATTTTACTTGAAGGCTGATTGAAATGACAAAAATTTGACTTTGACACCGCAAGACCACTTTATAAGAGCATATTTGATCACTGGTGGAAGGCTGCAAAGATTGATACTAACACAACCCTTTTACAATTCAACCTAAGACCAAGTGCTCTTATGCGTTGTGGAGAAACCTCCCAAGAAAACCAAGTGTGTCTAGATAAAATCTACCCCATGTACAATAAGGGTCAAACCCCTAGTCTTAACCCATGATAGTATCCTAATAAAGGCCACTAAATTCACCACCAACAATAACATGTCTTTGAGGAATAGTCATCATCTAGAACTACACATATGGGTAGGGTATCAAGTCTGAAGCCTCTCAAATGAGACCCCCACAAGTGTGATGTAGGTCTTGAATATAAACACCACTAGTTCCAAATAGATTTGGGAGGTCACTTTAGAAGGTTGCAAAGTAGACAAATGCTTAACCCTTTTGTTAGAAGGGATTCCCTGACCATGCCATTGAAAGTGGATTTACACTCCTATCACAAGATTCTAGGTTTGTTTTCTGGTCTTCGGGAAATTAACCTTTGTTGACTATCCTAAGACCCTAGCCTATCTAATGTTGGTGTGCTACCATGGAAAAAACAAAATGTCGAATTAATTTTATTAATGCATGTTATTTTTAGAGGTAATTTGTTAAGTCAGAGGTAATGGGTGAAACTTGTATGGTTTTGTGACTTAGCTAATCCAAAGAAACCATGCAAGTAGATGCAAATGCAAATTTTTATTTCAATGGTTCCTACCTAAATCATCAAAGATATATTTTTTCTTTTAATATGTAACAGTGCACATAGTCCTCACTTCTCTGTCATTTGACACTCTGATATATCAGTTAAATTAGAAAAAATAGCAACAACATTGCAGCAAAAGGAGCAAAAGGAAACAAAAAAAATCAACTCAAAACCAAAAACCTTAAGTCCACCAACAAGAATACACTAATATTTGAAAAAGAAATTTCAGTCAATTAGTAAGATCACAGGTAGAAAAACAATATATGGCTATTAGTACAATGATGCCAGAGAGGTATCTAAACATCAATGTTGCTGATACAAATCAAAACCCAATAGAAAGGTTGAAAACCTAATTATATAAAAAATTCTACAAGATTGCATGCAAAATCGACAAATATAACAATGATTAAAGTCCAAAAATGTAGATTCAAATATACAACCTTACATGACTTACAAAGATCCAAAAAATTGTGACAAATATGAGTTACATCCTCCAATTTCTGAAGAAAAGAACCTTCAATGCTATTCTAAATAAGGATTGACCAAACAAGAGTCCCTATCAACGATTTTATGTAGTGTACAAAGAAACCGAGACAATTATTAATGCCTTGATCTGAACTAGAAGCATGAAACATAGTGAAGAAAAGAAAGATCCATAAGGTTTTTGGATCTAGGTTTCAAATCCAATATTTCTAGAAGACTATACACCATTGTAAGACACCAAGGAACCATAAAAGCCCCAATAAAAATTAAATACAATAGGCTACAAAAGTACACTTATTGGGAGTTCCCTAGTGGAGTTTCCATTTTTGTTTAACGGAAATTTCATCAATCTTCAACAACAAGTTACTTTAGACACAAAAAAAAAATCCCAAGGCTTACCCAAATAGTTTATGTGTGTACTGAAGTAGAGATAAGCTTCACAAGAGGATTATGAAGGTTCTCCTTTGTAATGTGAGAATCCTAGTCTATATTTGCTAACGATAGCTCTTAGGAATATCTCCCAAAGATCTTTTATGCTAATCTACTGAGTGACACACACATAAAAAAAGGAACAAACCATTATTCTTAGAAAAAAATGTTAGTGCATAACATAACATTCATCAACCATATAATATACAGAGAACACAAAAGATGAGAAATGGGGAGATTATTTTATTACTGAAGTATCCATGATGAATAGGAGTACATTATTGAGTCCTCGATGCCTCTGTTTTTAGCCTCTTTCTTAACCTCTATGATCACTAGTTTGCACCTACATGCAAAAATTTATCATGGGTGTATAGTGACAACACTTTGGCATAAGTCCATTTCTCCTCCTTGTGATAGCGAAGAGTTCGAATTTTACAGATTTTCGTCATGATTGGTCTTGATTGAACCTGAACACTTTCTTGACTGTATTATAGGTGATGACTAAAATAGACCAAATAAATGATTATTTTAATCAAATTTGTTAAACTAGAATATATCCATGCTTATCCATTTGAAGCTTCATGTTCTTCCAGAACTCTATTGTAGAGAGGGAATTGATAGGCTTCTAGTTAGTCCCCAAAACCAGGTAGGAACATTTCTAGGCCTCTCAATTTGCTCACAAAAATGGAAAAGAGTGTTGATCCCTCGAAACACCATTTTTCTTGATGTTTCACCAGCCACAATTTGACCCTTTGACTTGGTAGGGGTCACTTTTTTCTTCTAGACCCCACAAGGTGGATTTTTGATCTATAACTTTCATCACCCATGTTTGGAATGAATTCAAAGAATTGATTAGAAGGCTCATCTCGTACCTTCTCAGATGCACCTTCTTTATATCACTTGTGTTATTACAAAGGGTTGTGTGGGCCTTGACTCCAACCCTTCCATCACCCCGACTCCTACCCATGTATCACTCAATGTGTGGTTGGAAATTTTACGTGAATGTGAAGGCCTAGAATTAATATGAATTTATAATAATGAACAAATCAAGATAATAAATAGATATAAATCCATCATAACTCTATAGTTATCATGTTGTGAAATTCCCTCATGTGTAATTCATTCCACCAGTTTTGCACTCTAAATAACTTTTCACCTCAAAGGATTTGATCCCTCTTATTGCATCATGAATCCAAAATCAAGATAGTGTTATGCTATTTAACTATATTAATTTTATGTGTGTGCATGTGTATTCGCTGAAAAGAAAAGAAATTTATATTTCTTGAAATAAAAATATACATATTACTCCCTTTGTAGGATTGGCTAGGTAAACCACTTAGTTTATCCAAAAAAATATTGAGTCCACTTTGAATTTAAATCCTTCCTTCCTAGAGCAGATAAAACTTCTAAGTTTTTTCCAAAATCGGGATAGAAAAAATATCTCAAAAGTTTTGACACTTCTATTAGAATCTTCTTTATATGATCAAACGATCTATATAATTAAAAAGCCTTTATGAGAACAAGGTTACATGTCAGATTCTATAATGAGAATGATATTTCTTGGACCAAACAATCCTAAAAAAATTCATGGAAAAGAAAATCCCTAGTCTAAAGAATGGGGATTCCTTGGAAAGATCATCAACACGAGTATTAAACTCTCTATAGTTATGAGAAAAATAATATGATTTCATACTTTAGATCAAATCCTTGATCTGACTGAAAATATATTTATTTTGACGTTTTGGATGTGTTCCTTATTATTAGCCTAGTCTATAACCAACTTCGAATCTCCTAAAACTTGGGACCTTGAAGAACCGATTTTCAGTGCTTGAAAGAGGAGAGTTATAAGCCAAAATATTAGCTTTGATATTTGAACCAAGAATTAGATCATATCTAGTTTGAAAAATGAGATCGAGATATATGGAAGACTACCTACATTCGACAATGTAGAGAGTGCTCTACACCATCCCATTAATGAAATCCCATACGATGATGGGATTTATGTAATGCAGGACTTGAATCGAATCTCGACCTACTTAGGATGAATATTATATTCCTTTGTTAAATTCACAATTTATTCATCCACAAGGCTTGCAAAGACCTATTTGTCTTGGAAAATCAATAAATTCGCAACCCACCAAATAAAATAGGTCATAAACAATAGAAGAGACCCAAAGCATAATAGGGAGGCCTCACTATAGAAAGAATGTAAAAATACCTCTATGATGGGACCTTCCCATGAACAGGATACACTAAATTTTATTTTCAACAATTTCCATAGTTGAATAATGAAGGCACATGAAATGAATAACTAGTCAAGAGATTGATATTTAATTTTTCACATAGGACACTATATTGGTCCACTCTAGCCTCTTTTAAGCATAATTTCCCATGATAATAACTTATTGCAGAAAACAAACCAAAGGACAATTTGTTTTTTACTTGGGAATATATTTCCTTAGGTTTCTACACCATAACCTACGTTGTTCTTGAAACTAATCTTCAAACCATGGAGTGTACCCCAATTTTGAAGTGAAGCACATGTAGCTAAGTTTAATGACAACGTCAAATAATTTTCCACTTTAGGACCAATACAAATGAATCCTTAGACTAAAATATTGACATATGAGTGTCATTCCTTGTCAAATCTTCCTCAAGGAAAATATGTCATGTAGAGAACCACATGTTCCTACCAAAAGAAGATGGATATGGGAGAAAATATCCAAAATAGTAAAATGACCTTTCTCTTGGAACCTAATAATTAGATTTTAGTACGACTTAAATTTTTTACCTACTTATAAGCAAGGATCTTCCCCAATTCTTACTTGCTAATTGATGGGCCCAAAAATTAGACACAAATTAAGGCCCATCTAAGCTTTCTTATGGACATAAAGGATATATTAAAACTCTCCTTCTACACTTGATAATTTATTTTATCTTTAATATGTTCTTAGGAAGGTTTAGAGATAATTACATATTATGTACCTAATATCATTTATTTTTATAGAATATTGAGAAAATTTGAATGAGATAATATAGGGACTTTCTCCCTACTACAGGATGGACCAAGATTAGATAATAAATGAACAAAATATCATGAAATTATTGACAAATTCTAGAGAAATACTAATTGAAAAGAACTAGGAATGTGCTCTCTATCATTTGAAGAAGATTCCTAGTGTTAGAAACTAAAACCACTTTTTGAGGGGTTTTGGAGGGGAAATATTCCTCCTTTCAAGGAAAATGCTTGCTCATCACTTTGTATACATCCCAATTCGAGTCTTACTCTAGGGGGCATGTAGTTCATAGTCTTCTTGTGGAGAAAACTTGTCCTTTAGTAGCTACACTTTCATTTTTAGCAGGGATGTACTTGGATGGATTCAAATAATGAAGTTTGATTCCATTTTTAGCTTATAAATATTGGTTTCCTTCATAGGACTCTGAGTATCCTTGGCCTTGGCCATCCTAGGAGCCTCAAAACCCTCTTGTACAATTTATTTATATTCTTTGAATGCTTTCAGTTGTATCTTTTATATCTACATTTACAATTCATGCTTCTTTTGTTGTAAGTCATATTAGTTAAATTATTAAAGTAGGTATTTTTGAAAGTTATTTACAAAGCCAAAAACATGATTCATTCTTAGAATAATTTTGAGAATTTATATTCATCAACAAGCTACTTGGATTGGTTTTCTAGTTCAAAAATCTAAAATTTCCAGAAGTCTCTCGTAGTAAAATAGTAGTAATTTTATGCTATCTTTCAGAACCTCTTAATGAGATTCATTTGAGTTGAATCCACTTGTATTGAGTTATAAAACATTCAATTTAATGAGAAAATTGACCCCATATCATTTTGAATTGATTAGGTTAGGAATTTGGTAGTTTAACTAGCTCACTAATTCTTAAATTTCCGGTTTTTAGAGTAGTAATTTTTTGTTATTTTTTAGCACATGTTAACACGGCTATCTTTGAGTGATTCTAGTTGGAATAGAGTCCTAGGAAATCCTATCTCATAAAAAAAAAATTCCCATCTCCTTTCTATTCTATTTTCTTGGGTATTCGACAATATAACTCAAGGAGTAGTAGCCCTATAGCATCCTTGTAGCAATCCTGTAGCACTCTGTAAACTTGACCAAATTCACTCCAAAAGCTTGGCTATAATCCCTTAGGATTGAATACTGATCTCTATGCTCTAAATAAAATATATAGGAGGACTCAAGACCATTTTGAGCATGGCTTTTCTTCATTGCAAACAAAATTCGATAGTTAAGGTTTAGTGATAGATTTCTAATTGAATGGTAATGATGATTATCTTATGAAATGCATATGAAATCTATTACTCCAGCCAAGTATCTTTGAACACAGTGATTAAAAAGGTGATTTTTCAATTAAAAGTAGATTATACCTATTTATTTAAATCCATTTTCTTAGTATTTTAATTACAAATTGTTGTTCTTGCATATGATTAGCTCTTTTCAAGGCAATTTTTTGCATTCTGCAATTAGACTAATGATTCATTTTGTTGCACGTCGCACAAGGTTGACATTTCGCAAATATAAAATCACTTTTCATTCCTTACATCAGCATAAACTTTACATTCCTGACACTAGGGCAAGCATCATTTCCATTTCTTGCAAATGGAGTAGAATTTCCATTTCTACAATTAGTTTATTTTATGACATTCACTTCATTACATCATATCAATGAAAGGACACATTGCATCTTACACATAGTGTCAGAACTTATTGAGTTTGTATGAACCCTAGGTCCATAATTTAAGTTGAGAGCCTTGGTAATTGAAACATCCTTGATTCAATACTAGGGATCATCACTTTTTGGAATCATTGCGAGGGGGTGTCAATGTATGAATTATTTTCTTCCCTAGTTGATTCGTTTCTACAAAAACAAAAAAATGCATTACACATATTTCATGTCTAAAAATTGCATTTCATTAACATTATTATTCATTTTTTTTAGAAAAACATAAAAAAATTACTTCTCCAACACCAAACCCCCCATTTGATCATGTTGTGCAGTAAGAAACACATCACCATCCACGTTTGTAGGTAGAAGAAGAAAAGGTGGAAGAGAAGGTAAAAGCAATGGATGGAGATGATGACAATGAAGAAGCTCCTATTGGATTTCCCATTCAAGGTACTAAGACATTGTTCGTATGAAGAACACCCTTGCATCTTTCTTTCCCAACTTCCATGCTATGAGGTGAGACGATGGAGACAAATTTCTCTTTGAATTTGAAATCCTTTGTCGATCTTATGTTTACTTACTAAACACTCAAAAATTGAGATTGTTTCCAACAACATTGAAGGATAGAGCTCTAAAATGGTCCACGATTTTATGGATTCATTCAATAAGATCATGTAATGATATGCAAAATATATTCATAGAAAAATATAAAGATAGTGATCTTAAAGAAGAAATATTTAGAGTGACTCAAAAATAAGATGAGAACCTTGAGGATCTAATAGAGAGATTCATGTATAATGTTAAGAGGGAAAAATTACATCATTTAGTATTTGATGCACTAAAAACCCTATTAATTAGAACAATTAGTGATGAGTGGATTGATCTCCTTGATCTCATCAGTAGAGGTGATGTATACCAATTATCATTTGAAGAAATTCATAAAATATGCAAGTGCATATCAAGAAGAAGGGAAAGAATAAGTAAATTAGCATCAAGATAAATAAGTCAAGTTGAACTTGGAAATTTTCTTGATATCTTTAAAATAGAAATTATTAGAAATCTAAATGAGCAAGTAGAAACGTTAAGAATGAAAAATGAGAAAAAATAAGATGACGATATTTGTGTTATCCTTGCAGAATCACATGCTACTAAATATTTCCCATCATTACCAAGGTTGAACGAATTTTACGAATAGGACAATGGAGCAATTCAATCATGAAAGAAACTCTTTTATGTAGTTCCAAAAGGAACATAACAACCTAGTCAACCTGGTATGATGCGAGAACCTAATTCACAATTTTAAGGTTATCAAAACCAATTTAAAATTAATTTGAAAGCACCCTTGCCTTGGAAACCTTGGCTATCTCAACCCCAAAACCAATCTTGACAACAAGGTTGGAAAGGACCTTATGGGAGAAATCCATAATATCATCAATATCCTCCATACAAAACTCCATGTTACCTCTACTATCCACGTCCACCACTGCCATAACCTAAACCATATCCATCTAAAAGATCCACTCCCACTCAACTACCTATACCACCATTTTTTAATATGAACAATGAAGTAACTCAATCCACTTATAGTGTTGAGGTAAAATACTTCCAAAAAACTCCTTTTGATGTGAATGGTATTCATGCAAGATCAGGAAGTATATAGAAACAAAGAGATTCTATTGATTCCATTGAATAATAACATCAAGAAGAAGAAGATTCAAAAGAGGAGACTAAGGCATCATGTGATGCGCTTGATGGAGAGTAGACATCAGAATCAGAGATTGAGAAAGTTACATCATGTTTACCATCATATCCTCTATTTTTTCAAGAGAATAATCAACAAAAATAAGAATATTTGAATGTCATGGTATAAGAGGAAATGTAAAGTAATCCAAATCTGGAAATGAACTAAGGGCATCACAACTACATCGAAATCTGGTTCGAGACAATCACTAAGCTGCAACAACACACTCTTCTTCAACAATTATTGATATCATCAATGAAGTTGGGCTTTCACATTTAGGTACATTTCAAAGAATATATTTCAAGCCTACACATGGTTTATTTATCTTATTTATATGCAGATGGCTCCATTTGAAGTATTCCTATACTTGAAAAGGATATTGTTTCTTTCGAGTAAAATAGGATAGAAAAAAATAAATAAAAAATGAAGAATAAATAAAATAAGATGAAAAGAATAAAATCTCAGGTGAAAACCTCTTTTGAGGCACCTAACATTGGCTCACTAATTGAAAACCTCCTTGAGGCAGTTAGTGGGTTGGAAAGAAGAAAGAAAAAAAAGAGGAAAATATTCTAGGTGAAAACCTCCTCTGAGATGCCTAGGCATACATACTAGTTGACAAGCTCATTGAGGAAACTAGTAGGCCTAAGAAAAAAGAATAAAAGGAAAAAAATTACTTGCTTCATGTATCTCTTTATGATGAATGTGGGTGTTGTCCAACCTTTGTAAGTAAGAACAAAACTTTGGCACCAAAAGAAAAAGGTTCATCAAAAACCTAGTCAAAGGAAGTCAAACATGGGATTTCTCGCACTTTTCCCAAATTATCCAATAGTGATATGGATCTTTTAACCTCAAGGATGCATTCAGAATTACATATAAAAGAGAATAATAACAAATTAACTTAAACCACATGAAAAGAAGGAGAACACATATGAAAACATAATATCAAGGACACAACAATTTGATTATGGAGTTCACCCAGTGTGGGCTACATCTTCGAGCCCTCCTCAATAGTGGAAAAGCCTTCTTTTATTAAGTGGAATCAAAGAAATTAGTTATAACAAACTTTAAAAAAAGATGAGCCTTATACCTCAAATCTGGATGATGGCCTGAAACTGGAGAGCTGAGCTGGAGAAACGGATGTCACCACTGAATTATTGACTCAAAAACGTGCAAAAACTACTATAAACTTGCCAAATTCTAACACTATCACTCTGGCCCTCTAAGGGAATCTTCAAAGAATCTTGTAATTGCCCTCGCTTAGGTTTCCACACCCTAGACTTGCTCAAGGTTTTCCCTCGCCTCCACGCCTCCACTACTTGGTCGACTAAATGATTGATTTTAAGTCATTTTTGTTAGGTAGAGCCACCAAGGAGTGAGGTTGTGGCTCATTGATGGCAGTGCGAACTAGGTCGACAGAGGTCTTGGCCTTAAATCCCCTTCCTTCCCATAATAGTTAAATGTTCTATTAACCATGGAAATAAACAGTTGGTGCTACCCGGTGGTTTAGTATCAGTGGTCACATATAGCATGGTTTTGACTATTGGAGGTTACTCTATTAGTTGTTTTATATATTTTTGATGAACAATTATGACAATAATATACAAGGATTCAAAGCGATGATTTATTTGACACATATGGTGACATATAGTTTGAATGAAGGCCTATATAGTAATATGTTGTTGTTTGGTAGTTGGGCAGGTTAATCGGGGGTCGTCCACCCACCACACACACATTTTTTTTAATAGTTGTAATATTAACCAACCATTGGGGGTGGTGGGGTTGACAGCCCAACCCCCAAATTTTTTATTCTTTTTGTCTTAAAAATAATCCAAACGTTAATTTTTGTTTGCCAAAAAATAGGGTATATTAGGAAAATTAAAGAGGCAACAATTTCATCTGTTCCCACTACAAGATTCTATGTTCCATGATTCAACGAATTTACTACCTCATTAAGACTACCACTTGTCTATGTTTGAATAGAACTTTTACCAACTATGACTTGAGCATATGAACTTGGATTTGAACGTAGCTCACACCGTTCAAATCAAGGTGACAAGCACTAAGATCTAGTCTTGGTTTTACTTGCATATGAAAATTTTTATTTTTTAGCTATTTTCAAGGCCATTTATATTTGTAGTTCCTCCAAGATCATTCTTCCTTACTAAGGATCTTTTGGACTGCCAAAATATTTATCAGTCAATTGGAAAGTGAGGGAATTTGTCCCTAATTTTCTCCTTCTCCATCCATTCATATTTACTTGGATGCATTCCTTTGAAGCCAATACAAAGATACTTGACATCTCCCTGTTGTGAAGTCCTTATCTTCCTGTCGAGAATGATGTCCTCTGGTAGCTTGTCCAAGTCTTCAGGTGAGGAATTGTCCATCGTAGGAACCTGTCCAACCTCTTTGGTGTCCATGATCAATGAAGGCTCATAAAGCTTCAAGTTTTCTATGATTACCATTCAATATATCTACATGTATGCTAGCAAATCGATATGAAACGAATTGTCTCTAATCTTTTCCAATATGGTGAATCGGCCATATCGGATTGATGGAAACTTATTTCCTTCTCCTTTCACTTTGTCCTTGCTAACGCGGAGCCACACTTTGTCTCAAACCTGTAATTGGTGATTAACTCGATCCCTGTCATTTTAGGCTTTGTATTAAGCTTGACTCTTCTCCAACTACTCCTGCACCACCTGGTGAATCAACTAAATCCACTAAGTGAACATCTACACTTTGTCTCTATCATCTTTCCCACTGGAATCTTCATCTCTCCCAAAGGCCATGTTGTACATAAGGAAACTGCTCATCCCACAACTTGGGATGCTTGCCATAATAGCCTTGGAGTAAGTGTATCATTTGGTGGTTGACAACCTTTATTTCTTCGTGAGTTTGAAGATGGAATGTCACGCTCCTCCTCAACTTGATGTCTATCATTCTCCACAAACTTTCCCAAAACTCTCCAAGAAAGAAAGAGTATCAATCAGACACAATGGATGTGGGTAGCCGAAAGTGGAGCCATACAAATTAGAGGAAGAGATGGGGAGTCTGCTCTGTAGTTACCTGCTCTTTATAAGGAATTAATACACACTTTTTTCTAAATCGATCCACAACAACATACAAATAGCCATGAAATCTCCTAGACAAAGGGAAAGTGCCTAAAAATTCCATCGACACACTTTCCCATGGATGACTCAAAATAGGGTGTGAGGTATAGAGTGCAATTTTTTTATTAGTGGGCTTGCTAGCTGAACACAACACATGTCCCTTTATATATTGAGTCACAACATTTTTCATGTGAGGATAACATGACCTCTGCAAATGACACAAGGGTTTTCCTACATGAAAATGAATAGAAAAAAGAGAGGTATGTGCCTCTCTAATTACATCTACTCTTTCATTTGTGGGGATGCAAAGTTTGTCAAGGTGATACAACAAATTTCCTTGCAAATGGTAACTATCCACCTGGGATCCATGAGTCATATTTGCATAAATATCCTTTAAATCAGCATCATTAACATATTGTTGAGCATAAATTTCAAACTATAAATAGGCATTTTTTAAAATTATAGATGCAGAAATAGGAGGGTGAGAAAGCATATCTGCCACTTTGTTGTTGGTGCCCTTCTTGTATTTTACTACAAGTGGAACTATTGAAGGAATCCCATCCATCTGAAACGACATGCCTGTTGAAGATTGCTCTACGACTGAAGGTATTACAAGGGTTGGTCATCTATGCGAGTGATGGTATCCTTTCCAAACAAATAATGCTTCCGCTTCTTCATGCTTTGAACCAAGGCATATGAATCGTTGCCATATGTGGGATAGTTCATAACATCTTGGGAGAATGTCTCTAAATGCTAATATACATGTTTCTTCTACTGCATTAAAAATTCTCCCATGGAGCATCCACTAACATCAGTCTCGATCTAGAAAGGATGTTGGAGGTCTGGTAAGGCCAAACAAGTGCGATGTGGATCTTATCTTTTAGTGCATCAAAGGCTCTCTGTTTCTTTCCTCCCCAGTGAAACATTTTCTTAACACTCTTCAATGCATGTAAGGGCGATGCAATTAGGGAGAAGGTGGAAATGAACCTTCTCTAGTATTTTACTACACCCAAAAAGCTATGAACCTCTATAACATTGGTGAGTTTAGGCCACCTTACAATCACATCAATTTTAGAAGGTTCTATGTTCAATTGTCCACCACTGACAATGTAACCTAAGTAAACCAGAGAGGTCTTCCCAAACTCACATTAGGCATTTTGACATACAATTTTTTCTTTTGCAAAACATCATGCACTTTTTTAACAAGACAGACATGATCGTCCCATGTCCTACTATAATCAAGAATGTCATCAAGGTACACAAGTACAAAATCATCAAGAAAAGGCTTGAGAATATCATTTAACACCCTCATGATTATGGTTGTAGCATTTCACATTCTGAATCACATCACCAACCATTCAAACAACCCCTATTTCTTCTTGAATACAGTCTCCAATACATCTTGTTATGCAATCCTGACTCGATGATAACCACTATGCAAGTCCAGTTTTGTGAAATAGATAACATTTTTCAATTGATCAAACAAATCATCAATGCGAGGGAGAGGGTACCGATTCTTCACCATTATTTTGTTGAGTGATATGTAATCCATGGACATCCCCCATGCGCCATTCGTTTTTGGCATGAATATTAGTGAGCAATGTGGAGAAGAACTCGGTCTTATGACCCCTTGGTTCAACAATTCTTATACCCACTTCCTTACATCCTCCATCTCGATAGATGAAAGTCTATACATACTAATGTTTGGTAAAGGAGCACCTTGCTGCAAGTGAATCTCATGTTGGATTTCATGCTTTGGAGTCAACCCACTTGGTTCCTAAAAAATCTCGTCATAGTTCGAAAAAATTTCATACAATTCCTTTTCATGAGTGAGATCACAACCTTGGCAAGCTTCATATGTATTGACATCTTTTTCTCTCACAACCATGAGCATACACCCTTTGCTAGAATTAACCAATCTCTTCATCTCACCTACACTTACAAGACTAGCACTAACTTTTGTGCAATGAGCTCTAACAATGTATTCTAACCCATATTTTGTGAGGTTTCATGGTGATAGAAAACTGCTTTCCTTTCATACAAAAACAGAGTCCCCAATATAATACCACAGATATCGAAGGGTACAACATCAAGATCAACTAGTTTGGATGCAATCACAAATCTAACTCTACCCTACTTGGTTACATATAATTTTTCTTTATCAAACACCCAACCAAGAGGGTATGGTTTTAGATGAGGCTTGGTCTCTAATACTAACTTTTTAACCAATAATTTTGAAATCAAATTTTCTTTTCAGCCCAAATCATACAAGGTTTCAACTTTAGTATGTATTATGATGACTCTAATGTGGAACAATTCAATTCTATTCCGTTCATTAACAAAAGGCTCATTTAAATCATGTGTACTTGCATGCGATTTAGAATTTCATTAGCATGAAGAAAAAGAGTACCTTGTGTGCGACTATTGTGATCAATGTCTCATCAGTGGAATCGGATCCAAGTTTCCGTTGTGCAGTTTCCACCATATTTTTCTTTCCCTTTCCTCTAAATCTCTTTGGTTTCAACTCTGGATGCAATTTCCAACATTGTTCATCATTGTGGCCTTCCTTCTTGTAATGTGTGCAATATGGCTTTTCTCCTTCCTCTTTCTTGGTTGTAGCCACCTTTTTGTCCTTTCCCTTACCTTTTCCCTTGAACTCGCCATTATGAGGCTTAAAATATGATTTCCTTGGATTGTCTTCTTTATCATTCTTTCCCCCACTTTCAAGGTGAATGGCCTTCACAGTAGATCCATCAATAGTAGTAGGCTCAAATAATAGAAAAGAATGTCTTATGTCACTACCTAAAGCACCAATATACTTTGTTATAGTTTTGGGCAAATCAAGTGAAATGCCCAATGCTTGTTTTATAAAATCTTATGTGAATCTTTGCACATTTTGACCCTTTCCTTGCCTTAAATATGGCCATCCCATTCAAGTCTTTTGTCAATAACGCAAAGGATAAAACTGATCTTTTAATGCAGAAACAAGACTAGACCAAGAAGAAAGGAGATTACCCAAGTTTTTGTTGCCTTTCTGTAGCTTGCTCTCCCACAAGATGAGAGAAATGTCAATCAATCAAAGAGATGCTAATTGGATCTTTACCCCATCCTCCTCAGTTTGTTGAATCCAAAAATAAACCTCGATATGTCTAATCCAATTTGTAATTTTATCTTAATTACATTCTCCATTATATGTAGGAAAATTAAACTTTAAATCTAGCTTAAAAATTGGCTTCTTAGATGTATTCCTGTGATGCCTGTTAGGGTGATGAGAAGAAGAAGAAGAAGAAATGTCACTAGAAGATGGAGATGCAGGAGGCTCTTCTCCACCGTCTCCATGATTTACTAATACATGGTAATATGGCTCTTTTTTCTCACGCTTGATTGTCTTCTTATACTCTCAAAGTAGCTTGTTAACCTTCTCTACCATGTTGTAGAAAGCCTTGGGATAGTTCATTCTTCCTCCATTCAAGCTTCCTCATCTTCGATGTTTTGTCTTCGTGGTGCACAGCCTGCTTCAATATCAAAGGACTTAAGTTTCTGTTCACCTCTTTGTTGCTTGTTCCTCATTAGCATTCACTCATCCAACGAGAATCAAGAATACCTGCTTTGATACCAAACTTGATCCATATCTTTCAACTTCAAGGATGCATTCAAAATTGCATATAAAAGAGCATAATAACCAAGTAAATTAAACCACATGAAAAGAAGCGGAACACATAAGAAAACATAAGACAAAGGACACAACAATTTGATTACTAAGTTCACCCAATGTGGGCTATGTCCCTGGGCCCTGCTCAATAGTGAGGAGCCTTTATCTTCTTAAGTGGCATCAAAGAAATCAGTTATAAGAAACTTTCTAAAAAAATGACCCTTATACCTCCAATATGGATGATGGCATAAAACTGAAGAGTTCATGTGGAGAAATGGAGGTCACCACTAAATTCCTGGCATGAAAACATGCAAAATCGACTATAAACTTGCCTAATTGTGACACTGTCACCTCTGACCCTGTAAGGGAATCTTCAAAGAATCTTGTTGATGCCCTCACTTAGGGTTCCACAACTTAGACCTACTCAAGGTTCCACCACTCCTCCACACCTTCACTACTTAGTCGACTGAATGATTTAGTTTAACTACTTTTCGCTTGGTGGAGCCACTAAGGAGTGAGCCTGTGGCTCATTGGTGGTAGAACCGAGTAGTTCGATGAAGGTCTTGGTTTCAAATCCCCCACCTTCTCATAATCGTTAACTACCTTATTAACCATGGAAACAAGCAGTTGACATGACTCAATGGTTAATTTTCAATGGTCACATATAGTATGGTTCTGGTTCTCGATAATTACTCTATTGGCTATTACATATATTTTTGATGATTGATTATTATAATAATACACAATGGTTCGGTGTTGTGGTTTATTTGACATAAATGGTGACATATAGTTCCAACAATGGTTATTATAATAATATGTTGTTGTTTGGTGGTCGGGTGGGTTCATCGGGGGTGGATACCCAACATACACACCCATTTTTTTAAATTTGTAATAATAATTGTCTGTTACAGGTGGAAACGTTGACATTCAAACCCCAATTTTTTTTTTTTTAAATAATACAACCTTTAATTTTTGTTTGCCGAAAAATAAGGGATATCAAGAAAATTAAAGAGGTGATAATTTTCCTATTCTGACCATCTGATTTCATGGGTCGTGATCTTGCCAATTTTCTCCCTCGTTACCGCTGCCACTTGTCCAAGTTTCACCAGAAATTTGACCAACAATAACTTCATCATACAAACCTAGATTTGAGCATTATTTCCACCATTGGAATCAGGGTGACAAGCACTACAATCTAGTCTTGATTTCAGTTCCATATGAAGACTTTTATTTTTTATTTATTTTCAAGGCCACTTATATTTATGGATTCTCCTAGATCAAATAGGACCAAGACCATGTCAATCCATCACCCAGATCCATTTCCATGATATTTCCCATCATCTCTAATCCTTTCCCACTCGTTTTCCTTGTTTTCCTAAAATGTTATAGGAAAGTTCTATTTTGCTACCCGGCTGTCAAAATACACAAGGAATAAATTATTTTGACTATATATCAAAAACCATGCATCATTTTGAAGAGTTGTTTCATGGTGAGTTGCATAAGGATGATGGTTGTAGGTTTTAACCGTATATAGAAATTACCTATAGACAAATTCTAAAAACAGAAATAAAAAATGGCGTGAGCATAAAACATAAAATAGATATACATGGAGACTTTCCCCTAGATCGGAAAACTGAAACTAGCAGATTGATTTTTCATTATATTCCTTTCAATGTTACAATACATATATATACATGTTGAAGCATCCATAAACCTCAATCCATTAACGATGGATTAAAACATAACCGTAGTTCCGTTGACCAAATCAACAAGATACCATGAGTATAAAACCATTATGCCCCAAACCATGTGTAAAAACCCCTGCACCAAACCATAGGTAAGTCCATGCCTAGGGCTAGTTGTGGAAAGAATATAACACACACCCAACAATGTTAACAAGCTCAAGAAATTTCAGTAAATTCCAATGCATAATTTTTTAGAAAATGACCTCCATCAACTACAACAATTTGTCATTTTTATCAATATTTGTGCATTCGTAGGCCAAGTTGTTTTATGGGGATATGCATAAGGATGATGGAAATATGCTCAAAAAATTACAATTCAATCAAATCTACCATTCGAGAGATATTGATAGAACAAGTCTACTACAGGATTGTCCTGAAATGCTATAGGAATGACCAAAATTGCTACAGGAATGTGATTGACATAGAAAAAGGATTCAAATTTTATTTTTTTCATCTAGGAACAAGATGAGGGGTCCACCACAACCTCATCATCTATCCTCGACACCATTTGGCCTCTCTTCCATGCAAATATCCACCTTTGCTAATAAAAAAATACTCATTTTCACCCCTTCTTCCATCCCTTCCACCATAAAAAAGAGCCTTTGATCCTTGTCAACAATTATTCATGAATTATCAGTATTTTTAAAGGTACCACCTAAAGGAAATAATAATCTTAGGAGGGTCTATGTGATTGCTAGAGGAATACACACAGTTCTATAGCAGTCTGCACATCCCTTGTTAAACTACAACTAGCACATGAGATTTAAAATTCAGTCACCATGGGCACTTGATGATTGAAATTTTGATCCTTCAATAGCTACGTGACTTCATATCAGTTGTTATAAGATTCTCGATCACCTACCAAGAAACAACACTTGAATCCAAAATCACTTTCACAAAAGACAACTGACCTACATCATCGAGTTTCAGCTAGTATAGAACATAAAATGTTTATATTCTTCTCAAGAAATAACAAAAGGAAAGGGAGACAAAATAATGACTTCACAGAAGACATTAAAAGAAAACCTCACCCATGTCTATATCATCCACGCAATCATCAATGGGTCATCACTCATAACTTCAAAACCACTATAGGAAACATCAATAGTCATATCAACAGCCTCAATATCACCTACAAAAACACATCAAGGGTAAGGCTCAGTTATGAAATCCTATAACCTTTACTACAAACTTATTTTAGGTTGGAAAACATTTCGAGTGTATGAAGGAAATGATTTTTTATAACCAAAATTAGTGGCAAAGAAACCTTAGCCTTATCAAGTAGTTAACTTCACTTTTCTGGAAAGACACCCACATGTGTCGGAGAGGAACATGACAAAAGTGAAAAGGAATTGAAAACTAGGTTGTTATCATGATAGAGGACAATAATTGTAAACGGGAAGGTGGGGGAAAGTTAGACTCAAAGCACTCTGAGTTTATTTTTCACACAATGAAAAAAGAAAAAAATTGAAAATAAATAAAAATTAATAGAAAAATAAAAAAGTAAGAATAAAAGAATAAAGAGTTGAACCCACGTCCTCCTGGCATGTAAATAATAGCTTCTACAGAATTTGGGTTTGTTGCTACAAGAATAACAAAAGTGATACAACAACACTACCAATGCTACAAGAGTACCAACAACGCTACAGGATTGGAGAGGAGGTGTTATAGGATTAGGTTGAGAGGTAGAGAAGGGTCCAAATGTATTATTCATAGGGGGGATAATATGGAGTAAACTGAGGGTAGATATCTATTATACCTAGGGAAATATAATTGGGTATAGAGGGGCGTACCCAAGGGAATAATATGATAATATCATAAATAAATGAGGCATAATTATTAAATAAAGTGGTTAATCCACATTATACAAGGGGCCACATGTAGTTAGGAAATAATGTGAAAAGCCCATGGTATTAGATGTATGGTTTTGAGAGACCCATGGTAATTACCTCTAGTATTGTATGTATGAATCCTATATAGAGGCTAGAGACTCTCCATTAAGGCATGTCAAGTATCATTGTATTGACAAGCATCTGACTTGTGGAGTGATCTCCTTGGTTCATGAGTAGTTGTATGGTGTTTCCATACTTGAAGGGTTTTGATTAATAAAAATAAACATTTCTATATGATATGTGTTTTGGGAAAATTTTTCAATTTTTTATAATTCCAAGTTAGATCTACTATGAGTGGTATTAGAGCACTTGCTTAGGGAGAGTGGGAATATTTTTTTCTTTTGTAGGAATGTTTTTTGGGTGGCGAATTTGCATATTAGATATGAACATTTTGGCTCACGATTTTAAAAAACAATTACATATCTAAATTATTTGAGAAAAAACAACCGAATTAAAAAAACATTGTCCAAATTGGAGTCCGGATGAGGGAGATATCGTTGCTTTAAAATAAGCTCCTTTTTAGAAATTTTTCTAACAAAAATTTGTGGACGGCGGCTCTTGAGTCATTTTTTTCATTTTTTTGTGCCCAATTTCACAAAACTAATTTCATATATAAAAAATTATTGAAGAATCATCCGATTTAAAAAAAAAAACAAATTAGTCGAATTGGATTCGAGATGAGGGAGATATCGCTAATTTAAAATCAGCTCATTTAAAAAAAATATTATGACAACTAGATAGGTGCAGTGCATATATGAGTGTCTAGAATGCCTAGATCGTGATTTAAATCACATGGGAATATGAAAAATGTGTGTTCTATTTACTAAAACAATTTATAGTAAGGATTCTGGGTTATATTGACCGAGTTATTCAAATTTTAAACTTTTGCCAAAGTAAGTGATTTTCTTCAAAATCCTTAGTCTATTTTAAGGGTTCTAGAAACATGATTTTTACAAGATGTGATGATGGTACCACTATTGAAGAATTTATATAGTACCACAAGTCTCAATACCAATGTTTTTGGACATCCATCCTAAATCTTGATATGAAATATGGTGTTGCTAAATGGTTGTTCTCACTTGAGAGTTCAGTGAGGAAACTTCCGAGTGAAGAACTTGAAAACATCCTTTTGGACAAATGGTCTCATACTAGAAAGAAGGAAAATAGAAAAAATAAATGGCTATTTTCTACTGATATTTATAGTTTCATGGAAGTATTCAAAAATATAATATCGTTATTTCTATTCACTCTAGTTGCAAGAAAAATCTAATCATTCTCAAATTGTCCAAAAACTTGCATGTTCCGGCACAACATATTGCAAGCACATAGGTTGATGGGGCACCTATTCAAATATTTAAGGAATTTAAGGTGATCATGGATAAATATGTATTACATGCTAACATTTATGCTTTAGACATGGATGAGCTAGATGTTCTCTTGGGTTCTACTTGGATGGAATCAATGGGCACCATCAATATTAATGTACAAAATAAATTCCTAATGTTATGGTATAAAAATAAGAAAATCACCCTACAAGATATTTTCATTAGAAACCAGGAAGAGAGTATGGAGGAAAAATAAAAAATTTCTAATGACACTAACACATCAGACGATGAACCTTTGATGGTAGAAAAAAAACACAGACGTCAAACCAAGTACCAAAAAAAGCACGAGACACCACTTAAGCACCAATAGTAGAGGATTTAACAAAAGATATATGATTAGTTAAAGCTTCAACATATCACCACCCGCATCACCCAGCAAGACAACAACTAGCAAGGTGGTAATGAATTAGCAACGAAGACAAAATCACTGGGACAACACATAATGAGGTGCGAGGATCCACCCACAACACATCAACATAGAGGAACCATCAGAACCAACTTCCATCTCAAGCGAGTGAGACACCAATGAGATCGAGTGTTCACCTTTCTCTCAGATGGTTAGATGAAAGTCCATGGTACCAGTGGACTACTCTTTTAAATAGGTCTTATTATTTGTGGTCTTCTCATGTTTTACTTTTAGCGATGAAACATGCTTAAGGGAGGTGGAAAATAGTATACGAAGGGGGGATAATATAGGGTATAGAGGGAGGTACCCAGGTGAATAATATGATAATATAATAAATAAATGGTCCATAGTTAATAAATAAAATGGTTAACCAACATTATGTAGCGTACCACAAGTTGTTAGGAAATAATGTGATATGCCTATGGTATTGGATGTATGGTTTTGAGAGACCCATGGTAATTACCCATCGTATTGTATGTATGAAGCCTATATAGAGGCTACAGACTTTCCATTAAGGGATGTCAAGTATCATTGTATTTACAAGCATATGTCTTGTGGAATAATCTCCTTCCTTACGGAGTGGTTGTAAGGTCTTGCCCTACCTCAAGGGTTTTGATTAATAAAGAGAGGCATTTATATCTCATTTTGGTTTTGGGTATATTTTGCAAGTTTATTATAATTTCAAGTCAGATCTACTACAGGATCATATGGGGTACAAAGGGAGATACCTAAGGGAATAAAATGATGTAATAATATAATGGGCGATTGTCAATAAATAAAGTGGTCAACTTGCATTATGTAAGGGTCCAAAAGTAGTTAAAGAATAAAGTGATAATCCCATTGTAATGGATGTATAGTATTTAGAGACCCATGGTTATTACCCATGGTATTGTATGTATGAAGCCTCTATAAAGCCTAAAGACTTTCCATTGAGCTACATCAAGGAATGTTGTATTGAAAAGAAAATGCATTGTGGAGTATTATCCTTCCTTAAGGAGTGAGTGCATGGTGTTACCCTACCTCAAAGGTTTCTAGGGTTTTCATATTAATAAAGATCTGAAGTTTTATCTTCTATTGTTTATTTTTGGGGCATATTATGTAATTTTAATATATTTTACAAATTAGATCTACTCCGCCAAACCCTCTAGAAATTTCCTCCAAACCCCCACAAGCATAAGAAAACCATCCCAAGAGGGGTAAGTGGCACCTTCTCCTTCCAATTTTCATACATTTTTTGTGAAAAATCTTCCTGCTATAAGAATCCTGTAGCAAACCTGTGTGTGCTTTAATTTCTTTAAAAAATAGTTGTTTTCTTGAACAACAAGGGTATGGAAGTAGAGATAATTTTATTGAGGTTGGAAATATAATCCTATCTCTCTCTGAAGCACTAACCATTTCCCAAAATTGTAACCAGATGGGATTATTTGAAAGGATGAGGGGATATGATGATGAGATTGTACTTGAGTTTGCGGTTAATTTATAAGATTGAAGTGGCCAAGAATTTGTATTAGCAGTAAGAGGATTGGACTTTAATGAGAATTAAATTAATAATGAGGTAATGAATGCCAAAAATTATTTCTTTTTGCGAGAAGAATTTCTAGAGGAATACCTAGAAGACAAACGAAAAATCAAGGTGTTTCCCTCACAAATGGAAACCATTATAATTGAAGAATCACTCAAGAGAAAGAAGCAACCTAGAGTTGCACCAGAAGTTCTATGGGAAACTGAGATAGGGGAAGAAATGAAAATAGAATAGTAATAAGAAGAGAATCAGAGGGATCAACACATGGACCAACAAATGAAGAATGAAATAGGCTAGCATACATGAAGAAGAACAAGGCAGGGAGGATGAAGAGGTTGTTTAGAGGATGAGCAACAATTTTAGTAGGGGAGTATGGTAAGCCTCCAAATTAGACACAAATTAAGGTCCATCTAACCTTTGTTAGGCACATAAAGGATATATTAAACCTATCCCTCTTCACTTAATAATGTGTTTTTTTTAGCTTTAATACATTCTTAGGAGGGTTTAGAGATAATTGCATATTATGCGTCTAATATCATTTATTTTTGCAAAAGATTGAGAGAATATTGAGTAAATTTGGAATGAGATAATATAGGGAATGTACCCCTAAAATAGGATGTACCAATATTGGATAAGAAATTATCAAAATATCATGAAATTATTGACAAATTTTGCAACTCCACTCATTGAGAAAATCTAGGAATGTGCTCCTTGCCATTTAATGAAGATTCCTAATGTTGGTAACAGATCCACTTTTGAGGGATTTTGGTGGGGAAATATCCCTCCTTTAAAGGAGAATGTATGATCATCACCTTATATAACTATCAATTAAATTTTTCCTCTAGCGGCATGTATTTCTTAGTCTTCTTGTGGAGAAAACTTGTTATTTAGCAGTTCCACTTTCATTTCTAGCAAGGATGTCCTTGGATTGATTCAAATAATGAAGTTTGGTGTAATTTTTAGCTTCTAAAGCTTGGTTTCCTTCATAGGAATCTGAGTATCCTTGGGCTTGGCCATCTGAGGAGCCTCGAAGCCCTCCTGTACAAGTTATTTATCTTCTTTGAATGTCCTGATTTGCATCTCTTGTTTATGCATTTACTATTTATGATTCTTTTGTTGTAGGTCATATCGGTTAGATGATTGAAGTGAGTTATTTTTAAGGTTATTTACAGAGTCATACATATGATTCATCTTAGAATCATTTTTAAAATTCATATTCATCATTGAGCTACTTGGATTGGTTTCCTAGTTCACAAATGTAGAATTTCAAGAAGTCCTTTGTAGCAAAATAGTAGTAATTTTCTACTATTTTTAGAACATATTAGCAATATTCATTTGAGTTGATTCCACTTGTATTGAGCCATTAAAAATTTCAATTTAAGAAAAACATTTACCCCATAGCATTTGCACTTGATTAGGTTAGGCATTTGGTAGGTTAACTAGCTAACTAATTCTAGAATTTATTGTTTTTAGAGTAGTAATTTTTGGTTATTTATTATCACATGTTAACAAGGGTATTTTTGAGTGATTTTAGGAGGAATGAAGACCTATGATATCCTAGTTTATAGCAAAAATTTTCCCATCACATTTTCATTTGATTTTCTTTGGCATTCACGAGTTATCTCGAGGAGTAGCATCCTGTAGCAGCGATGTAGTAGTCCTATAGAAACCCTGTAGCAGTCATGTAGCACTCCCTAAACTTGACCAGATTCACTCCAAAATCTTGGTTTTTTCCCTTAGGCTTGAAGAATCATCTTTGGGCTCTAAATCCATGATTGAGGAGGACCCATGACCATTTTGAGCATGCCTTTTTCTTACTGCAAACACAATTTGATAGTTAAGGTTAGGTGACAAATTTCTAAATTGAATGGTAATGATGATTATCTTATGAAATGCATATGAACTCTGTTACTACATCCAAGTACCTTCGAACATAATGAGTAAGAGGGTGATTTTGCATTGCAAATTATATCAGGCCAATTTCCTTGAGTTCATGCTCATAGGATTTCAATTACAAATTGTTGTTCTTCCATAACATTAGCTCTTTTCAAGGCAACTTTTCACACTCTGCAATTAGAATAATGATTCACATTGTTGCATATAGCACAAGGTTTACATTTTGCAAGTACATAAGAGTTTTTCATTCCTACAATTAGCATAACATTTACATTCCTACAACTCGGGCTAGCATCATTTCCATTTTTTGCAAACAGAGTAGCATTTTCATTTTTACAATTACTTTAGGCTTTGATTTTATGACATTCACTTCTTTACATCAGATCAATGAAAGAAGGAAACATTGCATGTTGCACATATAGTTCTATCACTTCTTATGTTTGTAGGAATCCCAGGTTTATAAGTTAAGTAGAAAGTCTTGGGAGTTGCAACATCCTTGATGCAATACCAACGCTCATCACTAATAATTGTCAATCTTTGATTTTTTTCAACAACCAATAATGGGAAAGGAATCCATGAAAGATTTCTAGGTGATTGACTCATTTCTCGACAACTTTCTGGGTAATTGAAACAACTCTTCAATCATTAGGCCTCGTAAATATACAGTGCACCTAACTCTACCCAATAAAGATCGAATAAAAGTTAGCACCCAAAGATTCTTTGCCACTAAGGCTTTTTTGAAATGAATGATATTTTGTATTCCACATCCTCCTAGGCATTTTGGTTGAATAATCCTATACTATTTCGTGAGCGATATTACTTTGTTTTTCCTACTTCCACACAAAAGGAAAATGAAAAAGGATTTTCTAATTTTACAAAGGATTCTTTTTGGTGCTTTAGAAATTAAAGGTAATACACCATGATCCTTGTGAGAATGGCTTTTAGTAGAAAAAGTTGATTGCCCCTAGTTGAAAGCAACCTATTTGTCAAAATAGAGATATTTACTTTGATTTTCTTATAAATCCACAACCAATCTTCAAATTATTATTTTTTATTTGCTAGGTAATGTGAGTCCTGAGATGACTAGCACACCTAACTTGTGGTTTGAATAACGATGACCCAGGGGCATCTAAGCCATCAAAATAACCCAGAGAACAAACAATCTTCAAATTGATAAGAGCTGGGCTTCATATAAAATCTCGGACACTTCACATCTTCACTAATTCTTCTTCACAAAAGATTAAGAGAGATCCAAAATATGATGAAAATATTTCATTAGAAAATGGAATAAGAGAGAAGGCTTGAAAGCATTCACTTCTATACGTATGACCAGACAATAAGACTAATTGAAAGAGTTTATATATATATTATATATATATATATATATATATATATATATATATATATAATATATATATAAAATCAAAATTCATAATAACATTAGTATAAAAATAAAAAATGAAAAATAATTTTTTTTTATTGATGAAAATATATTAAACAAGTGTAATATGTAGCATCGTTGCTTTCTACCTTCCACTTATGTAAAAATTAGAGAATCCTTATGGGGTGAATGTGATCATATAACTTAGTTATATTAAGTGAATGATTTAAGCACCACAACCTTAGTCAAAGGGGAATCAAGTTGCTAATAATATATTGGTAGATGAAAATATAGTTTTAGGAAAAAAGAGTTGGCAAAAATTAAATAATTAAACAATAGAAAAAAGATTATGATTAATAAAATATATTAATGGAAAAATGTGAAGAAACTTTGTTATTAGAAAGAATACCACAAACGAATAATTATAGATTGATAAATATTAATTGTTAAAAATAATTATGATAATGATTGGAAATGAAATATTTTTTTTTGTAAGTTGAAATTCTATTCACTCTTCAAAAATATATACATCGAGAGTAGCAACAAAAAAAGGTGGTCTCACCTCGACCAAGTTCATTGATGACCACATACAACATATGGCAAAAGTACATAAAGGAAACTAAGGAATTCGTCCAAAACCTAGAAGGCCAAAGGAACTAGAAGACAAGTAAAACATAGAAAACAACTACAGCGATGCTAGTCATCTAATGCGATTAAGGCTGGATTGTTTGGGGCTATCCCAGGAGGAGGAAGATGTCGAAAAAAGAATTGGATGTGCTCGTCGAAATGAGCCATCCACGACTCCAACTTCACTGATAGCAAGTTGTGTCCTCGCTAGACCATCACAATATTCTCCTGGACGTGGCACTAAAAGTAGTGCAATTTATCCATAGTAGCTCCTAGTTTTGCATGTTCTTCTCTTTGGATCCTTTCAGTAGTTTCCAACCTCTCCATCAGGGATTGAATCAAGTCGCTACATTATTCCACGCAATGGTGTTGAATGACCCTTGAACTAGGAACCAAAGACTCTGCACCCCCTTGTCGTCCTGAGCCGCTATGCCACTAAGATTCGCCCCTCGTCGATGTTTAAGATTAACGACCACTGTGGCCCTTCGCCGAGCCGCCACGCACTCAACCACCCCACAGACCACCCACCATCCCCCAATTGTTTCCCACTGACTTGCCACCTCGACGAGCCACCAACACCTCTACCCTCTACTCCCTGTTTCACAATTGAGAATCCTAGTCCCCACATCCTCCCAAGAAGGGCTTAGTGTGGGAAGACTTCGCTTTGCTTGGGGCTAGACACATTGAAGTTGGACTAGCAGCTACACCTACAATGCATAAGATCCTCCAGGCACGCCTAACCTACACCCTCCAGGTCTGCCATAGCTAGTGTAGAAACCAACAGCCTCTCAAACAGGGCTACAGACTTGCACCAACCGAAACCACATAGCACTGCATAGACTCAAGAGATCTGCCACACGACTAGTCATGCCACCCGAGGCTCGAACACAAAGAGGTACTGAAATTTGAATAATTTGATCACAAGAGTGCCAAAAGAAGCACAAAATTGCCCACCACACTCTGAGGACCTCTGCCCCAACCACACCAACAAAAAATATCACTTCTACCTCCAAGATTCTTTCTCCCTTCCCCACGAATGACATAAAAAACCTCACACAGAGAATCTAAACAGCCCAATTATGGGACCACAAGCCACAAGACTAAAATTTACTATAGAATCGCCACCCCTACCATGAGCAATGTCGCCTATATGGTCCACTCCAATCGCTGAAAGACTCGTAACTGTAGAACACCAATAGAAAAATCAGTTAGAAGCTCACAAAGGGCAATTCCACTGGGAACCATAGTTGGAAACAACCCAGAAAACATACTTGCAGTAGGCAAGTTACCAATTTACAAAGCCGTCTTGGGGCGAACCGTGTTTCCAGGTGCGCCACCTTGCCCAGTGGAAGCGGCATCGCTTGCTTCTCTCGTGAGCAAAGAAATAGGCAATAGCATGAAGCCGAAATGAAAAATTAATGAAGTCCTCGACGACCACCATCGATCTTAGAATGACATCTCCCATGCTCGTCAAGGCACTACTAAGTTCCACACACATACCATTACTCCTCCCTGCACGTTAGGTGAAGTGAGAGGGCAAAGGGGCGACCCTGAACCTAAGTGCTAGTTGTTAGTCATGATGGATCACAAGGTGCCTCGTGCACTATGTCCATCACCCCCATCTGGATGAATGCAAATGAAATATTAATTATGGAAGTCCATATATTTGATTTATGTTGGATAATTATTTGATGAATACACTTGTGAATTAGAGGTTTTTCTTTTAAACAATTTTTAATTCTGAAAAATTGATTTTAAATTACATAAAATCAGTCCCCCACCAATCAAAATTTAGAAATTCAAATTTTGAAAAGTTAAAACAATAATTTTCAATTTAAAAAAAATCAATATTTAATTTTACCAAAATTTTATAAACTTTGGAAATAATTCTAAAAAAATGGAAATTAATTAAGAGCGAAAACATTTTAGCCCAAAAAATTACAATATCAAGTATACAAATATCATACAAAGATAACGACTAAAAGGAAAATTTTATAAAAATAATTACTAAATAAAATTGAAAAACAAATTTAAACCTCACAAAAAATACCTAACACTCAGGTGTAAACCAAGTGAAGCTGAGTTGTAAGAAAAAATAAAATATTATTGCTGGTTGCTTGACTTTTGTGTTTTTTAACTATTAAAAAAAATTAAATGCATTAGAATGAGGAAAATATTTTATAAAAACTTGAAAGAAATAAAGTAAAAAAATCCCTCAAATGGTTTTGAATACTCACTTAACTTCTTTTTAATTTAAGATGTCACTGCAATCAAATTGTAAGTATATAACATTTTTATTTACGCCTTTAGAAATCCAATTTCGTTCCTTCAATTCCTTCTTTATTGTTCTCAATTATTATGGCCATATTAGACTTCTGGACATACACGTAAGGAAAAAGTTTAAAGTTTAACATCCATTATAATCCAACAATTCCTTGTGGAAAAAATTATTGTGGAATTCAAACAAACGAACTTTAATATATATATAACACTACGCTAACATCCATTAGACTACAACAATTCCCTCTAAAAAAAACAATATTATAGAATTGAAAAACAATATTATAGAATTGGGTAAATATTTGAAAATCGAGGTAACTTAAGTTCATAGTTGGAGAATGTCATTCGCCTCGGCATTCACCTAGTAACTAAATTGGTAGCAATTACTAATGCTATAGGACAATCAGTGAAATGGCAATAATTAGCCCGTCTTCAATTGATTCTACTATGGTGATGGAGTGTAAACAAGACTGACTTTTCAAGCATCATCATTTGGGAGACGACAAAGACTATTTACATTGTTAAATAGTGTTTTTCTTTTATCTATAAATAACGTTCTTTACCGTGGTCACAATTTTTTTTGAATGGCGAATTTCTGGTTGGAATTTAGTGAATTTTTTCCAAAAATCTCACTCTAAGTTTTTTTTGTTATGGTAGAAATATACTCAACACTATCAAGAACCTATAGGGCACCCAAAATTTTGAAGCTTGATAACTATAATCCAATTTTTCAAAAATTCCTGCATTTTTTTAATTGGAATTTTTATAGTTTTTCCTACATTTTTCAATTGGAATTTCTATAATTTTTCTGGCAAAATTGTTGTCTATTTAGACTATATTATATGTAATAGGATTAGTCTAACTTATAAATGAAATGACATTTTTCATTATATTTTTTCTTGTTGATTTTAAGCAAAATCCTAAAGTGTTTTATAAAAACTTGAGTTTAATTTGTATAATTCCAGTGCTCCTTGAGGTTTCTCAAGGCCTTGAATCCATTTATGCATTCAAAAAAGCATTTTTCAATAACAAAAAATCACATTATTTCGTGAAATTTTTTTTCTTGGAATGAAAAAGTCTATTTCTTCTATAATCACTATCATAATCATCATTTGGGAGACGACAAAGACTATAATCATGATAGTGGTTAAAGTCCACTGAGACCAAATTGGTCTATCGAACCTATAATTTTCTTAGTTTTTAAGTGTCTTGCTCCTCATCTTTCTTGGCGAGATTGGTGTTGTAGCTTTCTTTTTTTTCTCTACAGTTTTCCAACTTCCTTTATCTTGCATCTCCTTCATCTCTTCTGGTTCTTGGGACATTGGTGTCTTAGCTTCGCGATCTATTGTGTTCGTCCTTTTGAAGATAGTTGGAGAAGAAGTTTGCTCTAGGAGATCTTCTTTGTTGTTAAATGAAGATTTATTTTGTGAAGTATTCAAATCCTCATCAATGTTGATGCTTGAGGGGTCGTTGAGTTCACTTTTTTGTTGTTGGGTAGGGCTTTCTCCGTGCTTGTCTTGAGAGTTGTTTTTTCTTGCTCGATTTCATGTGATTTAGAGTTTTTCCTATAGCATTCTTCTTTGATCATAGTGTAGTGTTCTTTTTGTGCTCCTTCCCACCATGTAGATCTCTTGTGGTTTTTTTTAGCAGATTTTTTCTGGGAGGCTTTTGGGCAACTTTTGGCTAGATGGCCTCTCTCAAAGCACAATCAACATAAGAGGACACTTTCATAATTGAGTTTCTGGTTCCACACATAGTCTTTATTTGTTACGTTTATTTCAGTTGGGAATTCGGCGTTGAAGTCCATTTCCACACAGATGCGTGCATAGGTGGTTCTGGCATATTCCTCCATTTCTGGGCACGTGCAGTAAAATTTCTCAATTGCATTTCCAATGGCTTTTAGTGAGGAGAGATTCCGAAGATGCAAGGGTAGGCTTGGCAATCTCACCCAAACTGGTGCTCAGGTTATGCCTGTTGTTGAGGGATCGAATGATGGGTTCTATGGTATCATGAATAAGCCTGAGTTTTCCCAAAACCAAGGCTCAGAATCTAAAATACATTGTCTTCTTTCAGGATTTTCAAAATCTACTATAAAGAAACACGTAGCACACGGGTAGATATTAATTTCATCAGAAATGATAGGCTTCCATACCTCTGAGATCCAATTCTGGAGAGTTGTTAGCCATGGCCAAAAACCATTGAACTCACAGATTAGAGCACTTTCGGAATACTTCAAAGGCTCATTGAGTGAGGCCTCGACCATCTGGACAGTGGGAGCTAGGGCTTCACTAACGATATGGACAAGAGCTTGCCCTCTAGAAGTGGACGGAACTTAGACAACAACTATTTTTGCGAAGTTGGGAGCCATATTTTATTTGCCCTTAGAACCTAGCCACAGAAAAATAAGGCAGAATATTAGATCTAGATCTAGCCGCACAAGATTGAACAGGTGGTTCGTCTATCAAATAGAAGATTAGATCTACAACCCAACTGCAGAGAAATAAGGCAGAATATTAGATCTGGATAATATGCATGGTTGTGTTAAAATATCCATTAAATTGACTTTTCAAACTTCATCAAAATTTTAGCAAGAAATTAAATTGACTTTTCAAGCATCATCAAAATTTTAACAAGAAAATAAATACTATCTAACCATGCAAATCATCTACATTATAACTTTAAAAATCCCATAAAATCCATGTTACTAGTTAATGTAATAATGAGTCCAACAAATTTCCATAAAATTATGTTTAAATTTTAATTCATATCCCACCCATTTAAGATTTTTATAATAAATAAAATCCATTATTAAAACTTCATTTTTCATATTTTTATCATAATAATATAAAAAAATATTATTATATTTATTATATATTTTTAAACATACATATGTTAAATAGATGGTTGTACATATTAAATATTTTATTAACTATTTGTAATAATTTTTATTATTTTTTATATAACAAATCACTTTATTTTTTTCTATTTACATAGGGACCCAAAGAATTAAGTCAATAGGTTATTAAAATTTATTATTTTTATATAACAAATCATTTTATTTTCTCTATTTAAATAAAGACTCAAAGAAATAAATTCGATATATTATAATAATTGAACTTAATGAAAAAGGAAACGATCAATCTCTCAACCACCCAAAATAAATCAATCTACCATCACTACTTATATCATTTTTTTAAATCAAATAAATAAATAAATAACCATAAATATTATATACCTACTGTCTTCAACATTTTAAATTCAAGAGTATTAGTTAAATTTCTTAACATTATTTCTTATAAAACCCAAACCCATCAAGTAAATTTAATAATTCATTAAAATCAAATTGTCCATTTCTTATAGACATTGATCATTCTTCATAATCCTTTCAACCGACATAATCTTTGCCATAATATTTTAGTGAAATTCCCGTAATTAAATATGTTTTCCCAAATGCAGAAATATTAGGTTTACATTCTCTTTCAAATCGGTCTTTACTTTGTGCGCCGAACATATGTTGCTTAATCCTTTTTATTTATCTATCTAATAACGTCAAATCAACACTATTTATCTATCTAATTACAGTGCGCAAGATCCATTTTTTTGGATTATTCAGCTCTTCATTTAATATTGTATTATAATAATTATTAATACTATACCTAAGTACATTCATTAGTGTATAATCTATGCCATTCGCACTTTTGTTAACATGTTCACTTTTGACTTGGCGCCATAGTTCTTATCAAATCATGGGTGACAGTATTTCTGTTTTGCAAAGATGGATATCCATGTTTGTGTTTGCATCCTTAATATGTCTGTTCTATTTTTTATATATATTTTAATGGGATTACTTAAACAAAAAGTCAAGTCAGTCATATGAGTGCATATTTTTTTATTATTATTAGCTATGGTAATAATTATATTAAAAATATTAATGTAATTTAAGCTTTTATAAATATAACAAAAAAATATTAATAAAAAAAATATTGTAATACTAAGAATGTTTATTAATGTACAAATTTTATGTAAATAACAATGTATTAAAAGGTTATGGGTCAAATTTAATTTGAGAAAATAAAGGAATTACACATCTTATTGTAAAATGGATCATTTTACTAAATAAAATTTATTTATATATTAGCTTCTCAATTTAATTAGAATATGAACTTATTAGAATTGGAATAATGTCAAATTCCTTGGAAATTGGTGGGCAAAGACGCATGTGGCATACTCTAATTTAATTTGTGAAAAAAAGGAATTACACATCTTATTGTAAAAATGACCATTTTGCTAAATAAAATTTGTTTATATATTAATTTGTAGAATAATAAACATATTCCTCTCATTCAAAGTGTAATCCAATATGTAAAGAATGATAATACTGCAAATAAATGCATGAGGAAGTTTGTCTCAAGATAGTACATCTATCTTGGATAGTATGGTTGAGAAACTATCTCAACAACACACTAATCTAGGAGCTTAACTAGTTGGAGGGAATCTCTCAACAAACTAAGCCTAAACTAGCTCCTACCCATGAAGAACAAACTCAATCTAGAAAAGTAGGATTAAATCCTAACTTTTATGATTTTAATTAATTTAATTATTTTGGACATACAATTGTTTTCATCACATGAGAGTGAGGCTAACATTCCCCCCTCAATGATAGTCCAAAATAAGAATGAGGAACCATCTTCCAAGTTCTCATGTTGATCCTCAAAAATGATCCCTGAAAAAACTGCCAAACTTGGATGCTAAAAAAACTCTAATCCAAAGAGAACATGAGTAAGTTGCAAGTCTCATTCATCTCTGAAATTTTGCTTGACAACTCTATCATGTGCCAAGCTGCAAAATGATCCATCTGTCCTTTGCTTTCAATCAACATCCTTTGTCCACTGACAAACTGTTGATAACGCCCATTGGCGAATTTGCCTGTCCACTCACAAAATATTGAGAACACCCACTGGTGAATTTGTTTTTGATGCTCATTGGTTGATTTGAAGATGCCCATTGGCTGATTTGTTGACGATGCCTAGCTCATGAAACTGCCCACTGGATGCTTCACTGATGTTGTCGAGACTTTCAGTTTGACAACCACTGTCAATTTCATTGACATTTCCCCCCCTTTGCCAGCTAAAAGGAGGGGCAATCTTCTTCAAATTATTTCTAAACTCCCCTCTTTCAGGTGTAGGAGTGTTTCACTGGTGCAATCCCCAGTTCAACTACATGAGAGTACCATCTTCATTTTTACTGTTGGCTGCAATATGTGTGAGTGAACTCGATTGTAAAACTTATACAATATTTTGACCGTGGATGACCATTCTGACGGATTAATCCATGAATAATTGATCTTCAATCTGGTTGATTGTTGTTATTTGTTGTATTGTGTTGATGAATGATTTGACTTGCCACAATGGTGACAAGGATGGAGATCAAAACACTGATCTTCCAAATGACCCATTCTTTGATAATGAAGACATTTTGGTTTGATTGTAACTTCAGTTTGTGTATATTTATGTTTGTCTTCAATTTTTTCAGAACTAGCCATTATTATTTGCGGAAGAAACCCTGCACTAAAAAACTTAATGGGCCTTGAATAATTTGGGATATCAAAATTTGGCATCATCTTTCACATATCCAAAACCTCATCGATTTCTATTACTTTGGATTTCTTCCCATGGCTCGATGATTGGTTTGGAATAAAGTTGAACTGGATCAGGGACCACTTCGACACTTGAATTTGGCTGCATCAGTGACTTGGAATCATTAGTTGTATTTATATTGTTCGAAGACTTGGAAGCATCACTCTTCTCTAGAAAATCAATTCATTGTAGTTGCGACTCCAGTTGAAGGAACTCAATCATTTCATCTACATGTTGAAGATGCACTTGAATATCAGCAGGAGTTGTTTTGTTGATGTTCACCATGTCACCAGTTGATGATAAAATCAAATTGTTAAGAATTTGGGACAGTTGAATGTGTGACAACAATGTTAGCTTGCTCACATTGAATTAAAGCTCGCTTGTACTATTGCTTATTGCTAATGCTTTAAACACTTGCTAGAGTTTTATAACTTGGTTGATTGAAGTCTTGATTTTATGCTTTCTTGATGATGACCACTTTTCTTGAATGCTTCACCAACACTTTATGAATTCTTCAATCAACTTCACACCGGCTCGTTTGTTGTAGATGTCGTGCTTTGAACTTTCACAGTTGATTTTGACACGCTTGCTTGCTTGGTTGTTTGAATGACACACTCGCTTCTTTGTTGCTTGAAATACACACTCTTTTTATTTATTTCTTTTTGCACTTGCATTAAAAACTTGCTTGATTTGATGCTCACTTGAAGCATAAAATAGTAAAATTCACATTCGTTTGATGATGATTTCTTGCTAGATGGCTTTCTTGAACTTCCTTGATTAATTACTAACACTTTGTGCTTTCTTGAATCTACTCACTAAATGTGCTGATTTTTAAAAAAAGGAAGGGCGTCGAACACTCTCGAAAATGCACCCAAGAGACCAATGACAAGTTCAATCTTCATGACTCAATTGAAGACTTATTTAACTTAGTGTATTCACCTTAACAATTCAAATTAGGGTGTTGGTTACAACCGAGAATGCACCTGTACAATTCAGTTTAAAAATGTTTATCTACAAGTGATATAAAAAGTGTTGATGATATGGATGTTGTCTTTGCTTGAAATGCTTGATTTTGTAGCATCCTTAACTTGATTTCTTTGATTACTTGATGTGAAATGTGCTTGCTTGGAACATCATCTTATCAAATTGATGATGTGACGTTTTGTGCTTGTGCACTTAAGCTTGATTACACGAGCTTGATTAAGCATTCTTATACTTAAGCTTGCTTATGTGCATGTAGTTTAAGCATAATACAAAGAGAGCATTTTGATAATCTGAACACAAGTCATGCACACACATTCATTACACACGGTGTACCTAAGATCCTCTTATTCAATTTTGGGTGGATCTAGGACACAAGGACCACAAAATCTATGATTTTATTAACTACTGGAGTATATTATTCTTCAATGTCACAACTTTGTCATGGAAACTTCTTAATGAGAATGTCACACTTGCAAACTTTGGAATCAATTTGTCTTAAAAAAACTTCCTGCACTAACTTAATAGCTCTCAAAGTAAAATATTACTTTGTATTACAATAATGAATTTCACTTATTGCTTCAAATACACAATTCACTTTTCACTCCAAAATTACAAAAAATTATTTCACCAACATTTCTTTAAAAAAACTCCTCTCTCCAATAATAAATTTTCTTCTGAATATTTTTCAACTCGCAAAAAAATCATTAAATCACTTCAACTATAAATTACCTCTATCTCTCTTTTGAGGAAGTGTATAGTTAAGCTTGAGGCTAGGGTAATCATACACAAGTCACTTGTCGACTCCTGGTCGAGTCTGACTGTAGGTACAAACAATAGCAACTTTTATTTCCAGTGATCCAACCCTTCACCTTTCAGTGGTTCAATTCTCTATCTTATTACGCTAAAAACATATTTTCTCTCAAATATATCCCTGAAATCCTTCCAATAGGTATCAAATTATTTCAAGATTCTAATGGTTTTGTTACACTTGAATGGTTACCAATGGAACATTGCGAGGAATTATTTGATTTGGAACTACAAGACTGACTTGGAATTTATGCACATATCCTCACTCGGTATTCTCTTTTCCAGGAAAACCAAAAATGCGTTATTACGCTTGTCACTTCCACAATTTGCTCTTTGAATCATAGGAAAAACTGATCTAGTCGACTCGAGAGCTCCACGCACTGATTTAAATCATTAGTTTCATCTGGCACAACAGAGTATCTCTCTAATGGTGTTGTCGAACTTAACTTGAATATAGAGTTGTTGTTTTAGAAGTTTGAATTTTTCTCTGAGTAAAGGCATATCTATTATTACATCCCCAACCATATAATTTCCCATCTACATCTAGAACGATTGTATGTTGCAAGCCATCACACATATGAGTTATGAGAGCATTCCATAGGCCCTCGACATGATATGGACCAAGACAATCTTAACTCCTTTCGTAGCTAAAATACTATCTGCTGAGAAAAAATGTATGCTATACAAGGTTACAACAATGTTTATGGCGAAAGAAGCTTCCAGATATCCGATCTTGCTGAACTCCATGCAAAATCTACCAAGCATCATTCAATCACAAGAATGGCAGATAATGAAGTACATGCACGAAAAAACCCACAAACCAACTTAAGATAAAAGGACAAACAAATTTTGTGGTCACTAATAGAAGGGCAAATGGAAGGCAAATCACACTGCTCCAATTTTAGATAAACAAATTTTGTGGCTAGTAGACAGAGTGGAATATTTATAAATTCTTGAAGCTGAAGGAAAAATCCCTTGAATACTTCAGTTAGAAAGTGGAAGCAACCGCTCTGTTATTGTCAAGAAGTAGCTCTTTCATTATAAGAGGCATTGCCTCCATCGCCAACATGATCCACGAACTAATAAGCCACTGGTTGCTCTAGATGACCGCAATTGAAGATACACAATGTGACATCATATAGAGAAGTTGAGCGACCATGAATTTAGATACAACACCCTCATGCACATATTGAGGGATTGTTATTAATTGAGTGTGAATTGCGTCAGCGTGTACACCTCTAGAATTTCAAGTGCTCAGAGGAAGAAGTGGCGATGCTAATCAAATATTTGATGCAGGAGAAAGCCTATCCTTTGCTCCAAGTAAAGAAAAGGTAGCTAAAATGGTTGATCAAATGTGCTACATAATTACGCTTATTTACCTCCAACATAATTAGGCCCTGATACCACATGTAGATGTTGAAATAATACTTGGGGGGGGGGGGGGGGGGAAGGGGGGGCGGTGAATCAGTATTAGCAAATCAATAAGTTTTTCATTTCCATAATAAGATTCATATACGCTACTTCAGTTAAGGGAACTTGCATGTACATGCAACTGTGTTTAATGCAACTAGCATATATCCAATAAACTTGTGATTTAGTTAATTCATGATATGTTTATCTTTAATCAGTGCATTAGAACTTCATTAGCCATATAAACAGTAAGCAGGTGTAGTAAAATAGAACATATCATCACATATAAGAAACACACATGAACACCATGATATAAGGTGGAAACCCAATGCTGGACAAAAACCACCTGCTACCGTCTTCCTTTAATATAAGAAAAACTTGTTTACAATCTTGTACTAGCATAGACTTATACCAATACACAAGGAGCCACCTGCAGAAGGCTACAACCTTCTCTCAATCTTTAGCTACTAGCGGAAGGGAGCTACAACCCCGTAGCTCTTGTACTAGCCGATACGTTTACTAGTACGTAGGTGGTAGCCTACTGAAGGCTCCAACCTTCACTCATTTTTCAGCAACTACTGGAAGGGAGCTCCAACCCCCTATCTCTTGTATTGGCCGATATGCTTACTAGTACGTAGGCACCGACCTACAAAAGGCTACAACCTTCTCTCTTCCTCAAGGGACCACGTTTCATAAATTTTCAGACTGGATACTCCTGGAACACAACACCATAATATGAAGGCCACGTTTCATCCAATTTTCATACTAGACCCATCAACAACACTGAAGCACAAAATCAATCATCATTGCAAAACAACCATCAACTACATATACATCATCAAACTTTGAATCGCCCAGCACTGAATCACTAAAACCGTGTCATCAAAACACAATCACCAGAACATAAAGGAGAACCTAGAACTTTCTAACAACCACTAGAACCAACAATAACCTCAAATAATGTATATGCTACTCTTATCAGCCAAACAAGTGTGTCTACACGCTTTTACTGAAGCCAACCAACTTACAGATCTGAAATAATTACTTATACCTTTGCTACAATTTTCTACTTTAGTCCTACCCAGATCATCATATATAAATGATAAAGCATACGTCAGTATTCAGATCTAAACTATTCATACCATATAATGATAATGCATTTTAGTCTTCATGATCCTAGTCCATCAACCTTCATTCGCCACATAGGTGCATCCTTAGAAAAGCATCACAAACCCATAACCTGCATGCTAGATCTCACACTTCATTAGCTATTCAATGATTGCACGTCTTGCACACCTTGGCCTAATGATCTTCTCCTCCTTATATAGATTTAACCCTTTCAATACCATGGGCCAAAACCACTTAGGACCAATACGTTAGACCAAATACCAGGGGTTAATACTTCAGACCAGATAACTTGGACCAATACCATGGATCAAAATACCATGGACCTAATACCACGGACCAAAACACGGTTTTCCAACATGTACCCACCTTTCCTTCTGTGAAACTATGTGTGTACGTTATACGCATCTTTTGGTCTGTTAACCTGCATGTATACGCTTTTTTGTCAAGGTGAACCTGTGTATACCTCTCTCTGATCATTAAATCTTTGCTATTGACCTATTGCACTATGATCTGTCATCTGAGTGAGTTTCCATCAAGGACAACACTTGTATCACCTCTATCATAATGCCAACAATCTCCCCCTTTGGACTTGATGGAAACAACAACACCAAGTCACTGTCCCCCTTTGACATCAAGGGCAAACTATGGACCAACATATCCTCTCCCTTTGATATACATTATCTTGTCCATACTCCCCCTTAGTACATGCTAAAATATTTGATTGAGCTCTCCCTTTGTACATGCTGAGATGTACCAATTCGTCCATGCTCCCCTAAGCACATGCAAAGTCTGCAAAAATATATTTTAAGAGAATAACATGACTGTACAACTCATCTAAGTGAGTATGACCTTCCTATCACCAATGACTCATACATACATCAATGTCCCAACCAAGTGGGGATACACCATTTTGACTCATCCACCCAACCAAGTGGGTATACACCATTTTGACTCATCCACCCAACCAAGTGGGGATATACCAACTATTTATACATGACTGAAATAGAAATTATTACATCATCCTTCCCATGCATAGTGGGGATACAAATTAGGTCTTTTCATGACCTTTTCATTAAATGATATACATGACTTTTATAACAAAAACTAGCAATCTAAACAAGACCATGATAGTCATCAACAAATATCATACACCATATATGATCTGCACCATAAGCATCTGTCAGTAACATCAACAACTTGTAACATGCAATACCATTCTCTTGACCAACCAAAAATAAGTAGCAAGATGTATCATTTAGCCACATAAGCATTATCACCAAAGACTTATAACCATAATGCCAACAATGCATTATTTGAAGCATATGCTTCCCCTGAACCTATGCCAACCATCACATACCATGGCCAAACTATATCAGACTTCTTTCCTGAGTTTTTCATGCTGCTTTTTCTTTAGAGCACCATATACACGGCTATGCAGCCTCTAACTCATGTATATACGCAATTTCTCTTCGTAATAATTGCGTATGAAACTTGGAATACTGAAGGTTTACAGTTTCAGCTTCCCTTGGGTCTGTTATGTCTGCAAACTGAGCTATGCCACATATTTCCGACAATAATTCCATCTTCTTCAATACCTGGGATTGTGATGATGTATGCTTCTTTTTGTTTGGTGTCCAAAATTTTCTCCTGCATTCCTTTACTTTATGTCCAAACTTGTTACATGCATAACATCTTACATGTTTCATATTCCTTTTCTTGTAGTCAATAGCTTTGTGACCAAACATATTGTAAGAAAAACAATATCCCTTAAAGTACCTAGAACGTGATGATCTTTCTGTGTGATGGTTTTGAACCATTCTACTTCTGCATCTATTTGCAACATGTTCAATGTTATGACATATAAAACATTCAACATCATTCCTTGAAGGAAATAACCGACTATCACTTCTATAGTTAGGAGTAAGATATTTTCTTTGACGAATTTCTTTCATTGGTTGTTGATGGGGTTGACCTCTTATTTCCTTGTTGAGCGTCTCAGATTTTTCATTGGATTTTCTTACCTTACCTTGTGAGCTAAATTCACCTTTATGAAAACCAACACCAGTCTTTATAATGGGTGAACACTAAAGTTTGAGGATTTCATCTAACATTTCTGATCGTTTAGCAAATCTATGATTTAGAGTCTTTATGTTTTCAAGTTGTTTTCATAGACTTACTACTTCACATTCTAACACTTCATTGTGTTTGTCCTTTTCAGTGAGTTGATCTATCACTATGTTTGTGAATATATCCTTTTCTACCAAATGGATTTTAAGTTCACTGATTTCTTTAAGGATATCTTCCTTTTCTGAGCCATTATTTTCATATGCCATGAGTAGTTTAATTTTTTGTTTGTCTTCATCACTATTGGACAATCCATCACTATCATCATGAGTATAATAACTTATATTACCTTCTTCACACATCTTTCCTTGGTTATGAGGGCATCTAGCAGCGTAATGAACAACTCTTCCACAAGAAAAACATTTGAATGGTATCTTACCTTTGAACCTTCCAGAACCTTGTTGAAGCTTATTAACAAAATTTACCTCATCATCTTCTTCTAAAATGTGTCCTGATTCATAGAGTTTTTTTTTTCCCTTTGCTGATGCTTTAAATTTTGCTTCTCTCATATCTGATGATCCTCCTTTTCTGATCTCAAAGGCAGTTAAGATTCTGTGAAGCTGCATCATAGTAATATTTTGCAGATCCTATTCTATGGCATACATTTGGGTTCAAATTTAGTAGACAAGGATCTCAAAACTTTCTCAACTAAGACAACTTCTTTAATTTCTTCACCCAGATTCTTCATACAATTGACAATATCATCTATACGTAGCAATTAATTAGCTATGCTTTCATCACTATGCATCTTAAGAGTTTCATATTGAATTTTGAGGGTTTGAAGCTTAGCACGTTCTACCTGAGAGTCTCCTTCATAGATCAGAATTATTTTTTACCATATTTTTCTCGCTGATTTGAGCTGCATGACCTTGACAAACACTGCTTTTGATAAAATTCCCAATAAAATAGTAACAACTTTGGCATTGGTTTCATATTACTTTCTACCTATCGTATCTGTAGGAATTATTGATGGAAATGTATATCCTCCTTGCACAATTTCCCAAACATCTATTCCAAGTGATTGTAGATAGGATTTGCTTCTTATCTTCCAATAAAGAAAATTGCTCCCATCGAAGATTAGCAGTCTGATGGATCCCTCTCTTTCTTGATTACTCATGATGATGGATCTTCCTTCAAGCGATCAAGCTTCTTCTGAAGGACCCCGCTCTGATACAAACCGTTGGAAATAATACTAAGAGGTGGGGGGGTGAATTAGTATTAGAAGATAAATAACTTTTTCATTTCCATAACCAGATTCATATATGCTACTTCAGTTTATGGAACTCACGTATACACACAACTGTGTTTAATGCAACTAGTGTATATCTAGTAAACTTGTCATTCAGTTAATTCATCATATTTTGATATTTATTCAGTGCATCATAACTTCATTAACCATATAAATAGTAAATAGGTGCAGTAAAACATAACATATCATCACATAAAAGAAACACACATGAACATCATGATATAAGGTGGAAACCCAACGCGGGACAAAAACCACCTATTGCCATCTTCTTTAATATAAGAAAAACTTGTTTACAATCTTGTAGTGGAGAAAACTCATACCACTACATAGGCACCCACTTGTAGAAGGCTACACCCTTCTCTAATTCTCCAGCTGCCACTGGAAGGGAGCTACAAGCCCCTATCTCTTGTACTAGCCGATATGTTTAATAGTTTATAGCCACCGACCTACTGAAGGCTCCAACCTTCACTCATTTTCCAGCCACTACTGGAAGGGAGCTCCAACCCCTTGGCTCTTATGCTGGCTGATATGTTTACCGATACATAGGTGCTAGCCTACAGAAGGCTACGAACTTCTCTCTTCCTCCAGGGACCATGTTTCATAAATTTCTAGACTGGATACTCCTGGAACACAACACCATAATATGAAGGCCATTTTTCATCCAATTTCCATACTAGACCTATCAACAACATTGAAGCACAAAATCAATCACCACTACAATACAACCATCAACTATATTTGCATCATCAATCTCTGAATCACTCAACACTGAATCATTGAAACCCTGTCATCAAAACATTGTCACCGGAACACAAAACAAAACCTAGAACTCTGCAACAACCAATAGAACGAAAAGCAACCTCAAAAATGTATATGCTACTTTGATGAACCAAACAAGCATGTGTATGCGCTTTTACCAAAGCAAACCAACATATAGATCTAAAAATAATTACTTATACCTTTGCTGCAATTTTCTACTTCAGTCATACCCAGATCATCATATATAAAGGATAAAACATACATCAGTATTCAGATCTGAACTATTCATATCATATAATGATAATGCATTTTAGTCTTCATGATCCTGGTCCATCAACCTTCATTGGCCACATATGTGCATCCTTAGCAAAGCATCACAAACCCATAACCTGCATGCTGGATCTCACACTTCATTAGCTATTCAATGCTTGCACATCTTCCACACCTTGCCCTAATGATCTTCTCCTCCTTATATAGTTTTAGGCCTTTCAATACCGTGGACCAAAACCACTTAGGAGCAATACCTTGGACCAAATACTTGAGGTCAATACTTCGGACCAAATACCACAGACCAAAACTTTGTTTTCCAACATGTACGCACCTTTCCTTATGTGAAACTACATATGTATGTTATGCACACCTTCTGGTCTATTAACCCACGTGTATAAACTCCTTTGTGAAGGTGAACCTGCAAGTAACTCTATCTAATCATTAAATTTTTGCTATTTAGCTACTGCACTATGATCTGTCATCTGAGTGAGTTGCCATCAAGGACAACACTTGTATCACCTATATCATAATCCCAATAGTAGAATAATAAACACAATTAACACACATAAAAAATATCGGAGACATAGAAATGGAAGAAAAGGCAACATCCTTATTGTTTTCCTCTCATTCACAATGTAATCCAATATACAAATAATGATAGTAGAACGAATAAATACATGAGGAAGTTTGTCTCAAGATAGTACATCTATCTTGGACACTATGGTTGAGAAAATATCTCAACAAGACACTAATCTATTAGCCTAACTAGTTGGAGAGAATCTCTCAACCAACTAAGCCTAAACTGACTCCTACCTATGAGGAACAAACTCAATCTAGGAAGGTAGGACTAAATCCTAACTTTCATGATTTTAGCTAATTTAATTATTTTGGACTTAGAATTGTTTTCATCACATGAGAGTGAGGCGAGCATAATTCCCCATATAATTATAATGTGAACTTATTAGAAATGATCTAATCTCACTTCCCTAGGAAATTGGTGGGTAGGGAGCCAAGTGACATGAATCTAATTTCTTAAATTTATTAAATTCAATGCAACCTAACAAACTCTGTAACACACTACAGTCGTCCGTAAGCATTAAGACTAAGTATATGTTGAGAATATTCTCTTGAGAATCAATCTAGGCCATCAATAAAAAATAAAAAGTAAAGTCAACAGATTGTCATCCACCTTAAGTTGAAATAAGAAGCCTTTTGTAACTAGCTTGCATTATCCATTTCAATATATTTAAAATTTAGTTGTGAAATATGTAAGCTAGTGATATGAACCATTCTTTTGGTCTTTTGTATTATAGTTAA
>APFE030050114.1:228335-253034 GCA_000404065.3 Pinus taeda | reverse complement strand
ATGTTTGGAGGAACACTTCATAGAATCAAATGAATAGCATGATCATTCTCATGAATAGGTGGGATGCCTTTACGAGTCTCAAATACCTTGGAATGATTGTCCAAGACTTTTTGGAGATCTGGAGAAGTAGATGATTTTGATGTTTGAATCTATAATGAACATAATTGCGAAATTACGCCCCTTTTTTCTTTTTTTAGAATCTTTTTCATTCCATTAGATCTGATTATATTTCTTGGTTTCGCTATGATACCCTTTAATATAACTTCTTTTCCTTCCCAAAAAAAAATTCAAGAAAAGTTCTTGAAAATTAAAGTCTATTGTACCCAAATCTTTTAACCATTGGACTCCTAGTACAACATCAACATCACCCACTAGAATGTAAATCATTGGACTATTAAATACATATTCTCCCATGGTTAGCTTGATATTATGGCTCTTTCCAAAGCAATTTATGGTTCCTGAATTTGCAACCATCATTTGGCACTCTGGTGTTGGATATAGGAAGTTTTCCTTCGCTATCTTACAATGAATAAAATTATGGGTACTACCAAAATCAATCAACATTGTTACCTTTTTCTTCTTGATTTGCCCTTCTATCTTGAGATTTTGAGGAGTGGTAATTCCTATCAATGCATTACAAGATATGGTCAGATTCATTTCCTCTTTCTCTGGGATTGGTTCCTAGTGTATATCATCTTCTTTTTATATTTCTTGTTCCATTTCTTCCTTTTGTTCACAATCTATGTAAATAAATTCTTCTGAGCACACTTATGACTTTTATCATATTTTCTATCATAATTGGAAAAAATCCCTTTTTCTCTTTCTTCTTCCAATTGTGGTGGTGTAAAGCTTGTAGGTTATGGAAGGCTAGGAGAAATAACACTTCCTTCTTTATAGTTGTGACTAGTAGGCTTCCTTGTATCCATAATTTTTCTTTCAATTTTTCTTCCCAACTTGAATTCCTTCTCCAATGAATTAGGTTCCCAAAGGAAAACCTCATGTTGGTTTTGATCCTTTAAAGTCCCTATGAAGACATCAATCATATGCTCCTCTATAATATCATTTACCCTTATATTCAATTTTTGGAAGTACTCAATGTGCTCCACCATTGAACCCTTTTGTTTGAGATTTATCAATTGGCTAAAGAAGGTGTTTCACTTTGTATCCTCATAATGTGCTATCATTTCCGCCATAAAAATTGACCAAGTGGCATTTCTTTTATTAGAGAAAAACCATTGATACCATACAAACTGATTTGGTTCTAAATATAAAGTTGCAATGCATACTTTTTATGTGTTTTTCACATTATGGAGATCAAAGTATTTCCCCTTCTGTAGTATCCATGTTACAAGGTACTTTCCATCAAACTTCCTCATATTGATCTTTGCAATATGGTGGGTCCTCAATCCAATGTTAGATTTTATGAAATCACACATAACATTTCTTTTGTTCTCATCATGAGTTTCCTCTACTACCTTTTCGCCATTAGGAAGAATTTATTGTAGCAACTTTGTGAAGTATTTCTTCAAATATTCCATGTTGCCTTTCACTATTTCTTATATATCATCGATCTTAGTTTCTGTTACTTTTTTTGAGAGGGAAATTTGTTTCACTTGGCCTCGCAATTTTGATATATCATGTTGCATTTCTTCCTCTCATTCATGTGTCATAGTAGATCTTTCAGGTTTCTTACTAGATCTTTCAGGTTTCTTACTAGGTGTTTCCATTTTCTTTCTTTGGGCATCAATTAATGATAAGTATCCTTCACTATTCCCTTTTAATCACTTGAAACTAATTTTCAAACAAAACTTATGCAAATTTTAAAAACTATCACACATTTTGTTTTTCTCTTTGTAGGAGCTTGATATTGAATCTGTTGTATCTATGTAATTTTCGATCTCCAAGGTCTGAAATTTTGTCCTGTGGTATAACTCTGAGCGCTCTTTCCAACCCCATAAGTCTAATCGAGATTGGATCCTTCAAGAAATATTTATGCACAATCTCCCATTATGATACCCAAAAAACTAAATTTCATCCTATTTTTGTCACTTTTTACAAAATTTAACTCCAATGCTTAGAGAGAAAGTTATGACATTTTTTTGAAGGTCACATGGTTGAGATGGAATTTTGGATCCTGCAAAAACCCTAACTTCCTTGGATCATATCTCTAAAAATATAGCGAGACAAAATCTAAAATTATTACAGAAGGTTCACCAGGATTTTAGATCCAGATGGTCTCCATTTTAGATTTTGAAGCTTCGTAGAGAAAATTTTACGACAAAAATTCCATGATGGCCTATTTGAAGTAGGGAAACCCTAGAATCTAAAGCTCTAATTCCAAATGTTATGCAACCAACTCACAAAATAGAAGAAGATATAGATCAAGGAATTAAAAATTATCCTCTTCGACGGGGAAACCTAATTTAGATTACACAAATGAATAATTCTTGGATGATTCAAATGACAAAACCTCCTTTCTATATATAAGAGTCTAAGGAGTTATAATATAATCAAAGTGGACATAACAATAATAATGTAAGGGCACAAAAATAAAAATAGTTGGCTTTTATGGGGCACACTAATAACAATATGGGGACTACATGGGAAAAATAATAACAATAAGGGGGCTACATTGACAATTTCAATGAAGGAATACACTAGTATTATAGGTACTTAACATCTTTATTGGATCTCTGGATGATTAGAGTTATTGAGATTATTAGAATCTTCAGGGTTATATCCTTTGATCATATTCACAGGGAATTAAATTCAAAGGTTGACATATTAACCAAAATGGGAGTGGACTTACAAACTAAGTCAAATAAATTATGAATAATACTGGAAGGTGAAAAATACATTACAAAGAATAGTAAACAAACCATCTTCCTCAGTATTAAATCAACATCTACTTTATCGTTGAAATGCTAATAATAAAAATAACACCAATCATGCCTAAAAATATATTTATACCTTATTTAATTTATTTATTTTATTACCACCATAAATTTGAAATTTTGAAAATAACTATAAATCTATCATAACTTCATCCCTTCCTCCCTAGATTAATTTTGATGTTTATTGTTGACCTGTAAAATCTCAAAAAACGGCTTTATCTTTATGGTGTTTTACCTCGACTAACCATAAAGGCGAACCCATAAAATTGCCAATCAACTATTAATGCAAGAGTACTATTTTAGCTGTGGAGAACTTTTGAAAATTATTATTTTTCTTCTTCAAGTACCAAACCCAATAATAATTCCGAAATTTGAGGATATAGTACTTTCCTTCTTCATCAAGCAAAATAGATATACAAATTGTGCCTCTATTCATATTTACGGACTGGTTCTTATCACTATAAAGTCTTGCTTCATATGTATTTTTCCAACATAGAACACAAGAAAGATTGATTTTTATAGCAATTGATGTTATACATAATGAGTATTGCCATAAATTGTCTAGTTGTAGTTGTATGACTAAAAAAGATAGCAAAATGAAAGGAGGAAATCATAAAACATTTTGGTCAGCCTCGAACACTCACAAATTGTTAGGTCCCTATACTACTAGTGTAACCTCGTATTATTATTAGTGCAACCCACTTATTATATTGTTGTGCCCATATATTCCATGTATTGTTATTATTGTGCCCCATAAAATCCCACTATTGTTATTGTTGTTCCCTTACATTATTATTGTTATCTCAACTTTGGTTATATTATGGCCCCTTAGACTCCTATATATAGAAAGTAGGTCTTGTCATTTGTATCATCTAAGAATTGTTCATTTGTGCAATGTAAAGGAGTTTTTCCCCTTGAAGAGGCTGATTTTGAAGTCGTTGATCTATCTTTTCTTCTATTTTGTGAGCTGGTTTAATAACATTTGGTATCAGAGCTTTGGATTCTAGGGTTTCAGTGCTCCAAATAGGTCTTCATGGAATTTTCGCTATAATGTTTTCTCTACGAGGTTTCAAAAGATAAAAAAAAAAAAATTAGAGCCGAAATCTTTCTAAACTTCGGGTATGAATTTCAAATCTTGTCTCGCTATATTTTCGGTGTTATGATATGAGGAAGTTAGGATTTTTGCAACCTCTAGAATTCCATCTCGAACAGGTCATCATGGAATTCTCACTAAATTTATGTATTTGAAGGATAGACTCTCAAATTAAACCAATTGACCGAAATATTGGTGAATCTCAACTTGAATTTTAGAACTTGTGTCGCTATATTTCAAAGATATGGCCAAGCAATTTAAGGCTCTGCAGGCTCCTAATTACATCCAAATCAAGGACATGGAAAAATGTCAGTAACTTCTCTCTGAGCTTCAGATTAAAAATTTTGTAAGCAGTTACAGAAGAGTGGATTGTACCTTTTTGGACTTTTTTTAGGTTGAAGTCGAAACAGTGACACGTCGAAATTTGTACAAGTTCGCTATACTGAAAAAGTATATAATTAGGTCATCTTGGGAGATTGGGTATAACGCTTTCTTGGAGAATCCAATTTCGATTAGAGTAGTGAAAGAGGACATAAAGGGCGAATGTGGGTGGCAAGTTCAGACCTTGGAGATCCAAAATTTCAAAGATACAACAAATTCAAGATCAAGTAGCTAAAAGCAAGAAAATGAATGACTCAAATCAATAAAATAGAAACAACTAGTAAGAAAAATTGGATGGATGATTTGAAGAATGAGATTGAAGCTAAGATAAATAGTTTTATATGTGCCATAGAAGCTAATATCGATGGTAGGGAAGCAGATTTGAAGAAAGACATGAAATAGTTGAAGAAATACATGGAAGGTTTGAAGGAAGTTGGGAGCATGGTGCGATAAATCTACTATAAGAAAGGCCTCCTAATGATGAAAAGGTAGTAGAGGAAACTCATGATGAGAAAAAAATAAATGTTAATCATGATTTCAGAGAATTTAACATTGGATTGAAGACCCGCCATATTCCAAAGATCAATATGAGAAATTTTGATGGTAAGGATCCCATAACATGGATACTGCAGATGGAGAAATATTTTGATCTACATGATGTGCAACTGTTACGAAAGGTACATACTACATCTTTATATTTAGAACCGAATCAATTTTTATGGTATAAAGGGATTTGTTCTCGTAAGCCAATTACCACCTGGTCAATTTTCATGGAGGAAATGATAACACATTATGAGGATACAAAGAGAAATAACTTCCTTTGCCAATTGATAAATCTCAAACAAAAGGGCTCAATGGCAGAGCACATTGAGGACTTCCAAAAATTGAATATAAGGTTAAATGATATTCTAGAGAAGCAGAGGATTGATGTCTTGATAGGGACTTTAAAGGATAACATTCAACATGAGGTTCGCCTTTGAGAACCCGATTCATTGGAGAAGGGAACATAGGTTGGCAAGAAATATTGAAAGAAAAGTTATGGCAACAAGGAAGCCTATGACTCATTACTATAAAGATGGAAGTGTTGTTGCTCCTAGACTTTCACCACCTACAAGGTTGAGACCACAACAATTGGAATCGAAAAGAGAAAAATGTCTTTGTTACAATTGTGATAGAAAATACTCTAAAGGTCATAAGTTTGTTGAGAAGGAATTAATTTACATAGATGGGGAAGTGGAGCAAGAAAAGGAACAAGAAATGTCAAAAGAAGAAGATATACACTAGGAACCAATCCCAGAGAAAGAAGAAAGGAATTTCACCATATCTTGTAATGCATTGACTAGAATTACCACTTCCCAAACTCTCAATATAGAAGGGCATATTAAGAAGAAAAAGGTAACAATTTTGATTGATTCGGGTACTACCCATAATTTTATTCGTTTTAGGATAGACAAGGAATTGAATTTCTTCCTATATCTAGCACCAAAGTGTCAAGTAATGGTTGCAAATGGATGAACCATAAATATCTCTGGAAAGTGCCATAATATCAAGATATCCATGGGAGAATATGTCTTGAATAGTCCAATGCTTTCCATTCCAATGGGTGGTGTGGATGTTGTACTAGGAGTTCAATGGCTACAATCTTTGGGTATGATAGCTTTTAAATTTCAAAAAAAATTCTTGAATTTTTTTGGGAAGGAAAGGAGGTTGAATTAAGGGGTATTGTGGGGAAACTGGGAAATATAATAAACTCTAACATCATGAAAAATATTCTAAAGAAATAATAACGAGGTGGAAGTCCACAATTATGTTCACTAGAGGTACCCACATCGAAATTATTTATTTCTCCAAATATCCAAAAGTTTTGGACAATAATTCCAAGGTATTTGAGTTTCCCAAAGGCCTCCCACCTATTTGTGATCATGATCATGCTATTCATTTGATTCCAGGAAGTGTTCCCCCAAACATTAGACCTTACAGATATCCATATGCCCAAAAGAGTGAAATTGAACGTATGGTTGCAAAATTTCTAGAAGTTGGTATAATTCAACCTCTTCAAAGTTCTTTCTCTACTCAAGTAGTATTGGTACACAAGAAGGGTAGATCATGGTGCATGTGTCTGGATTATAGGAAGGTCAACAAGATTACTATTAAAGATAAATTTCCCATTCCTATGATTGATGTATTATTGGATGAATTACATGGATAAATTTACTTCACCAAGTTGAATCTTCGTTCGGGATATCATCAAATCAGAATGAAGATTGAAGACATTCCAAAAAAAACATTTGCGAGTCATGAGGGTCATTATTAATTTTTGATCATGCCTTTTGGCCTTACCAATGCACCTTGCACGTTTCAAGCTTTGGTGAATTCCATTTTCAAACCCTTAGGAAATTTGTGTTAGTATTTTTTGATGATATACTAATCTACATCAAGTCTTGGAAGGGTCATGTTCAACAATTTGACAGGGTGCTCAAACTATTGGATGAGAAACAGTTTTAAGCAAAATGCTCCAACTGTTTCTTTGGAGTACAAGAGGTGGAATATTTGGGTACTCAGTTAGCTCATAGCTCATATTGTCATGTTGAATTTGATGGGAAAACTGCGATGGTGAAAAAATGTTTGGAAATCTGTCTTCATTTATTTATATCTAATAAATAGACATAATGCATTAAGTGGTTTCCTCTGGCTGAATGGTGGTACAACACTTCCTTCCATACTATAGGAAAAATGATGCCATTTATGGCAATTTATGGATATCATCCATCATCCATCACATTATCTTTAAAAGAAAATTCTCAGGTTCAGGTAGTGGAGTATCACATTGAGCATCAACTACAATTTCTCAAACTCTTAAAGGATAAACTCACTTTGGTGTAGAATAGAATGAAACAATAGGAAAATCAACATTAGATTGAAATAATTTTTGATGTAGGTGACCGGGTTTTTCTACGACTGCAACCATATAAACAAATGTCCCTCAAGCAAGCTAAGAAGGATAATAAATTATCAACAAAGTATTATGGTCCATAAAAGGTGCTGCAAAAGATTGGTACTACGACATACAAATTGGAGCTTCCTACATCTTACCAAGTGCCCCCAATTTTCCATGTTTCATGCTTAAAGAACATTATAGGTGATAAGATCCAAGTTCAAAGAATATTGTCGAAACTTGATGAGGAAGGAAAAATTGCATTGGAACCTGAAGCAGTCACAGAAACAAGAATCACTAGCTACACAATCAATCAATTTCAGAGTATCTCATCAAGTGGAAGAAATTACCCACTAACGATTCCACATTGGAGGACGAGAATTTATAGAAAAGCATAAAGAACTACTCCAGCATTGAGGAAAACACTTTTTGAAAGAGAGGGGCTTGTTAGGTCCCTATACTACTAGTTTAACCCCTTATTATTATTAGTGCAACCCCCTTATTATATTGTTGTGCCCATGTACTCCCTATAATATTATTATTGTGCCTCATAGAAGCCCACTATTATTATTGTTGTGCCCTTACATTATTATTGTGATGTCGGTTGTGATTATATTATTACCCTTTGACTCCTATATAGATAGGAGGTCTTGTCATTTGTATCATCCGAGAATTGTTCATTTCTGTAATGTAAAGGAGGTTTCCCCCTCGAAGAGGCTACTTTTGAAGTCGTTCATCTATATTTTCTTCTATTTTGTGAGCTAGTTTCATAACACAAATACCTACAATGTTTTCAAAAATTTTAAAGGTATTTATAAATATTTGAAAATTCTTCTTCCCTAATTAAACCCTGAGAATATATACACATTTTAATGGTCTGAACTATGTTTATAACATGAACCTTTGAAAACTGAATTGAGGGATGTACTCAGAAACTATGAATTATTTATATTTTTAAAAATATGAACTTTTGTTTCAAACTCTAGACTTAGGAAATGTCAGATTTTACTTCAAACCCCAGACCGATGAATTATTGTTTATCTTGACAATTTACCTATTATTCATGTCATAAATTTTTTGTTTATTTTTTCTCATACTTTGATTTTGATTTTGATTTCGAACATTGAATTGATTAGTTATTTAATTATTTTGTCTCTATTTCTATCTCCAAGGTCATGCCTTTCAACTTTTTTCCACTCAATATTCCTACATTTGGATTTGTAACCCTAAATTCAGTAATTTTTACTTCATAATTGTGGGTTCCAAAACATTGATATTTGAAAGTTCTTCCCCTAGATTTTGGAAGCATTGCAATAGGTATGGATAATTCAAACACCACAAGAAATGCATTTTCATGGGGATGAGGCCCCTCAAAAGATGAATCAATACTCACATGCACTTCCTTCATAGCTATTGTGTCAGGGGGTACACTTATGTCACAATACATGTGTCGCATTGCTTATTTGTGTCTTCGGGGAGTTCGAACTTTGTAGGTGTTCTGCCACATCAAAATTTTTGTTGCTAAAACATAACCCTATGTACCCAACCCTTAATATAAGAATCGTTTATGCTCTTTAAATTGTTATGTTGGGGTTTGTACTATGGATTTTTCGAATAGCATTCCAAATCGAACTCACCAGAATGTAAAAAACATTTCTCCTTCATGGACAAATTTTCTAACAAATTCTAAATATTAAAATTTTTATTTGAACTATAATTTTTTGCTCATTAAACATTAATTTCTACCTTGCAAATGTTTGATCACATTGTTTTGTATTACTACTAAAAATGTGCTTTTGTGGGAATTTAGCTATAATTTCCATTATGACAAAATTTACCCATTTGTAAATGTGTGAATACAAATTGTTGCTCCCATTCCAACTTTGCATGCCAAACATTTGTAAGTTTGAAACATTTTGATATCCACATATACTTATCAATACTTTTTTAGCTACATATCCCAATGTTATTACACATAGAGTATGTTTCTATTCACTGTATCCTTCTTTTCTTCTAGTGTGATTGTTACAACCATGTTTTTGGATTGTGATTCCTTTCTCTTACATGATGTGATAGATTGTGATGTTATCAATCCAGATGATATTGATGTAACCTTCGACTCAATCCAAGGGTTAGAAAAGGTTAAAAGGTAACTTTATGAGCTGGTTATTCTTCCATTATAGAGGCCTAATTTGCTTGGGAAGTGCAATCTCCTCAACCATCCAAAAGGTGTTCTGTTGTATTGTTGAACTGGAACTCGAAAAGCATTAATTGCAAAGGAAATAGTAAGACAATTAGGGGTTGTTTTCATTAACATAAAGCTAGCCAATCTAATGCGAAAATGGTTTAGGGATTCTCAGAAAGTTGGTAGGCTAACATCCCTACCTCAGGTTTTTTTGAAGTCTTACAAGCAATTTCTTGCATTGGAAATATACTTTTCTATTACTTTTCTCTTTCATTCTAATAATTTGATACTTACTGGTTGTTTTTGGCATTTTCTAATAATTGAATTTTTAGTAAATATTGTTAGGATATTATAGTATTTTGTCTATATGCCCTAATATTTGATATAAATGGCTTTACTTGAATTCTCAGACATGATGGAAAGTAGATGCCTTGGGGTGCTACAATTTAAGGATGGGAAAGGATATCACCATAGTTTTATTAAAATGTTCTTTCTAAAAAAAATGATTGTTGACATGGAGTCATCCTTTAAAATCATCAATATTCAAAATACAAATAAAACTATATCGAGTTTAAAATGTATGAAGTGAAGTATCTTTTGCTTCCTACAATAGTTACCATTTCTATGTTTCATAACTTCATACTGAAATGTGTTTCACCTCCTATAGTGAACCTTAATGTTTTTCTTGTGATCAGCTCTTACAATTAAGTGAAGCCTACCATTGAAAATTTATAAGCGCTCCTAAAAAATAATGTGAGTCAATTCAATGATATAGTTAAGAATAAGAAATAAACCATACACAAAAAATGTATGTTGCAGAAATCCCTCCATTTTAAATACAAAATTGAAACAATAATGATATTTTGGGAATAATTGCATCAAAATTGTTTAATTCTATTGACCTAAGGATGAGCAATTTTAGTTTTCATAGCATTTATATGAAAAACCTGAAATGTACCCAAGGGTTTAATTTATTGGCCCTTTTGTTTATTGACCCTTTTACAGGTATTTGTTTTCCATACAATTGGGAAGTAAATGCTCAATTCAATGTTTCATTGTTTTATAAGGAAAAGTTGAAATCTGGTCAAAGTTTGTCCATAGACAACACAATAGACATTTACAAAAAAGAAAAGTGCTTTATTTTCTTTTTTCTCTTTTGGTGCATGCATTAGGATTTACTATGTTGGGATTTTGAGAATCAATGTTTTATAACTACAATACATGATATCAGTTCATGTTATGTTGAACAAAGTCCTATTGGACTTGTTCTAGTTAGAGGTTGATTTGCAGACCTTGTTAGAGGTCAAGCTACAATCCTGGTTAGAGGTTGATTTGCAGCCCCTGTTAGAGGTCAAGCTACAATCCTGGTTAGAGGTTGATTTGTAGTCCTTGTTAGAGGTCAAGTTACAGCCTTGGTTAGAGGTCGACTTATAAACATATTATGCTTGGAGGCCAAGTTTTGTTGGAGATTGTGTTGTAGCCCTTATGGAGGTTGAGTTATACTTTGAGTTGGGTACAAGATTCTAAGAGGGAAAACATTATATTGAAAAATTTCCAAGCCTATATATTGTCACTTGAATAGTAAAACAACTGTAAGTTGTGATGGTTAACGAAAAAATTAAAAAATCAATAAGAACTTTTGGTGGGTGCCCTTAGACAATATTTCCTAACTTATGGAAAATATATTGACATCAACAATTTCATTGATATCTAGTACTATTATGGATTGTAGAGAACTAACAAAGGATTTATCGAGCCAAGTTGAGTGAAATGTAGATAAACATTGAATACATTATATGTATTTCCTTCTCCCAAAAGGAACAAAAATTTTGTCTTGGTAGTTTTTTTGTTTAGATTTCAGGTATCTTTGTATGTTTTCTCTTGATGGCATTCAAGTTGGATTTATAATTTAATTTAGGTATTTTCATAGCATCAATATGCATTCATCCTTATATGTACATAGTGCATATCAACATCACAACTTGTATACAATTTGGTTTTGTGGTCAATTAACAATGTCTATTCCTTGCATATATATTTGATTTTTCTTTTTTTGGTTTGGTCATGTGTGTGATTAATATCTTGCATATATTTTTATCTAATGTTCCTTGTGGGTGTCCTTGTTATTGAATTTTATTTCTGGGATTTTTAATTTTTAAATCTATAGTGTAGCTACATTTTTTAAATTTATGGTTTAATTTATAGATATTTCCACCATGGTATTGTTGGGTTTTTAATATTTGTAGGTGGTGCTTTTCTTATTGCGTTTTATTGAATTTATCCCAAGTTTATTTCAATTCTATGTGGTAATGAGGAGCTTTGTGTTTCACAATAGCAATTTTGTACCTACATCCTGCGCGTTTAATTTTCTTTTATAATATATGGTTGTTCATTTGAGAAAGAAATGGTAGTTGGTGATTCACAACATTCATTATTCAATAATGTTTATAGCTTTGCCCAAGTGTGGTTTTGAAAGTATTGTCTTCCTACTAAGAATTGTGATTTGAGCATTTTGGCTTTGCTTCAATGAGGCCCAGAGCAAGCATCATAGATCACTGATCGTAGATTAGAAATATCTTGAATTTTCTCAAGATGCTACGCTCATATCCAAGTATTATTCAATAGTCTTGAGTTTTGGTATTTTAGGTTAAAACATTTTCCAATCTTGTAACTTCATTTATCTTTGCTACACATTGGGGCACTACCATTTATTAGTCATACATGTAAGTTAGTCAAAATAAACCTTCCATGTTAGATTTCCTTTTAGGAAATGTGGGAAACAAACTCCAGACTTTTGATGCACCTTGGAAGCTCTATCATTGTTTTTAGTGGAATATGGATGTTCTTCAACTATTGCTAGTTTGAACAAATTCAGCCAACTTAATCACCTGACAAGTATCCTTGCTTTCAAGAATAACAAATTCTATATCTGGGATTAAATTTTTTCAAAACACGGTTACGTATTGAAAAATCATGATAATTCCAAGAGGATTATGGTAAGTAATGCCAATAGGCTATATATAATGAGACACAAAGAAAAGGAATTTGGAGGATGAACGAAGTAGAAATGCTTTTATTTGTATGTAGAAAACTAAGCATGTGAAAGTAGTGGTATGCCACATTTTCTTAATAGAAATTAGCATTTTTTATCTTTTCTTTATTTTATTAGAATAATACTAGAGATGAATGAAAGGCAGGGGAATTTCCAATGTCTAGTTTAATCCTCTCCCATCTTCTAACTTTAAATCTTTGGTAAATTTTGTTCCTGTCAAACAAAATTTACTTTTATTAAAATATTAAATGAGATCCACTTCAACCTTCATATCTCCCAGGGGCTAGGACCCTAAAGTGGCACATCTTGTTGAAATTCTATGTTTCTCAATACTCTTCATGACCTTTTTGGTTCATTGGTTCCTATAGGTTCCTTATTTAGCTTAATGGTGACCAACTTCTACTAATGGTTTTACTTTCAATGGTACCTTTATTCAATGTCATGGTTGATTTTGTAGATCTTTCAAGTTTGGTTCTTATTGAGTTCACTTTACTAGAGATACTAATTGCTTCCCTTCATATGTTCTTCGTATTCCATTAATCACAAATGTAGTCTAAGAAATTCTTGAGGAGGTATTATTTCAACACATTATTCTTCTAAGGCTGAAGAGACTATTGATGTTGATGTCAAACATTTGTGTGAGGATATTCAAGTAACATCTGCATTGGATGGAATTATTTATGCTAGCTCCATATGTACATATTGAATTCAATTTCTTCTTTGAAATCTTGTGACATATAATCTTTATGTAGCCTTTAACAAATTGGATCTGCTCCCCCTTTGGTTTTGCACTATCCAAAATGGATTTGTTCTTTTTGTTAAAGTTCTTGTAAATATTGAAAATTATAGGGTTTGCATCTAAAAAATAAAATATCCTCTATGTCCTGAATCATTGATACCTACTAGTATACAAAAAGTCCTAAGTTGGAACTAGTTGTTTTCTTAAGTGATCATATTTTTCTACGAAGGATAAGAATATATCTCATAAACTCTTTAGTATTTGGAAAAGTGATAAAGTTGAAATTAATGCATGCCAAAACTAGTGCTTGAGTATGCTTGGAATAATCCACAATATTCATCTGATGCTGCTCCAAAAGTAGACTAAACAAAACTATTAGAAACTATTCAAAAGTATTGAAATACATAAAATTGGATCTAAAAGAATCTAAGAATATCCAAAACATTTGCAACCTAAAATGCTAAAGAGAAATTGGAAATATTGGGATAAATATTTGATATTTGCAACATTGATTTGAATTGCACTAACATGCATGCATATATTGAGCGTAGAAAATCTTACGAAGTTTGTGGGGCTTCTATGAAAAGTTTTGGGTTTGGATATAAAGGGGAATCTCAAATATTATGATAAGGGAACTAACACCTAATGCAAGTGTTAGTAGGTTAATATATCTCACAAGGTTTATAAACATATATTTTCAAACCATACTTAGAGGATAGTCATTAAGGTATCTGGACAAGTTGACCCTTAAGAAAATCATTTTATTGGGACATGTACACAAATCCTTATAGTTTTGATAGATAGCCCTGCCAAGAGGCATATAAATAGATTTGAAGAAAGGACGGGAAAAACCGAAATTTAAAGGTTCAATAATTGCAATTGAAAATATTAATAAGTGTTTGTCTTCACAAATTTTCACGTAGTTATTAACACTGTGTCATATAAATATGTTAAATATAGGAAGAATTTATCATATCTTCTATTTGGTTCACGGGATCCTCTAGGTACACCTTAATAGCTCAAGTACCATTTCAAAAAGTTCTTCAAACCTATTTATAGATTTGTGGTGAGATTGTAACCCAAATCCTTTGTTGGAAGGGTGAAATTGGCATGCATGAAGATCACATCTCCATTTCTCGACATTTTATGGACTTTTTTCTTGGCCTTCACTTTTAGCAATTCTTCTAGAATCCTTATATGATCTAGGACTGAGATAGGTGATGTGTTACCCAACTTGTAAATCCTAATTGGGGTAGGGCCTTTCTTCTTTCCTCTACTTCATGTGCTCTCATTTGCAGTGTTAAGAGAACTAACATAACCATTGACAATGTCATCAATGTATGTGAAGCCCCTTTCCCCATCACCTTGATTTGGACCTTGGAATATTGCAAGCCTTCCCCAATGTCGATAAACAATGAATAAATTGAGACTTGTGATGGAAAGCCCATAGATGTGATTAAAGTGTGAGAAATCATTTCACCTGCCTTATTTAAAGCTACAGAGATAAGTATGTTATATCAAGCCTTCCCCAATGTCGATAAACAATGAATAAATTGAGACTTGTGATGGAAAGCCCATAGATGTGATTAAAGTGTGAGAAATCATTTCATCTGCCTTATTTAAAGCTACATAGATAACAACAAAATGATATGTTCCGCTCATAAAAATGGAATACTTAGGGTGTACTTCCAAAGCAATGTTGGAAGAAAGGCACTATTGTAGAGGGTACAACAAGTACACAGATATATGTAAACTATAAAACATTGATACAAGATAAATGTGTCTACACCGAGAAAGTAACAATAGATAAAGCACATGAAAAAGTGTACATTATAAGTGCATAGGATTTTAATCACAGGAAGAAAAAGGCCACACTAGTGTTGTTATAGAGTATTTGGGTTGTGTAAACATTTTCACTCTACAAAAGACAAAACTTTTAGATTTGCAAAGTAAATATATTCTTAACTTTTCCATCTACCTGCAACTTCAAAGTGATGGGACATGAGTAGGGTTGTAAAATATTAAGTATAACAATGAAGAAGAGGTATATTTCATATATGTTTGATGTCTTAAATCATGGCCAATTTAACCCACAACATTTTGGAGTATAAACTTTTAACACTTGAAAGCAGAGGATGCTTGCAAGTTTTTAGAGGTTCCTCGATAGAAGAATATTGTGAAAATAATTGTGAAGTGTACAAATATTGAAATATGATCACTACTAAGAGGGGGTGCAGGGGTTTGAATCAGTAGTGATAACAATTTCAAAAATATAAAACTCTTTCTCCAGTAAGTTAATCAATTCATCACTTAACAAATAATCATTAGATATGAACATGCAACTTCATCTAGAATCAACACATGGGAGCCATAACATGTTAATGAACATGAAAAATGAGACAAAAATCATCACATCACATAGAAACACATGATATCTGGTGGAAAACCCATTCCTGGGAAAAAAACCACACTCTTGCTATTGCGCTTCTTAATATATTTTATTATTTGTTAAGAAAATCATTACATAATGAAAGGAACTATGATTTCCATCTTGGACTCTACAAACAACCATCTTATCAACATCCTTTCCCAACACCTATTGAACTTATGAATAAATATTTTCTCAATACTTGTTTTTCCGGAGCACCCACTCCACTTCTCTATGTGGTTCACCTTTCATACATTTTCAAACTGGAACACTTAAGCTACTCAACATGAACATAAAAAAAACAATGTCTTCATAGCACATAGTTAAAACACAAAACATCAATGATTGAATCAAATAAAATCATAGCCCTCTCTCTCATCTTCAACTCACATGGCCTCAATGCATTTTCTGCAAATAAACTAGATGCAAAAACTCAACATTGTAATGCATAACTACCATATGAAAACATGAGATTGTATTGCAACCAATCTATAAAATTTATATAATCTTAAACAATACTTCTTCCCCTACAATCACAAATGCAATGGAAAATTCCATCGTAGCCTTGTCACATAATCATAGTCTTCATCCATGCATATTTATGTCTCTGCTACAGCTATACCTCCATGCACATTTTGCTTCAAAAAATTCACGCCACTTAGCAATGGATCTCCAAAATATTATGACACTTTCTCATGCAAGAGAACCAACCAAATGAGAAACCTTTATCCACATATTTATAATTTTTGAAGATGATTAAATCAATTAATTCCAATTTTCTAGTGGCACTCTGTTCATACGCTGAAAGTGGTTTGGTTCAATTCTCCTTTACTCAATATATCCACTACATTGATTTACTAATTAATATTCCTATTAAAGCATCTTCGAGAAGTCCAATGACCTTTTTTCGACATTTACATGATGAGTGTCGAACAAGAAAAGCCAAAAAATAAATAAACACATGATGAGCGTGATGAACACCGATAGATCGTTCCTAGAACATAGGATCCATGAAAATTGAAATCCTCAGTTTCTCCCATAGGCCTATAAGCCACAGACTATATCTTTTCAGCTGGTCCCACATGCTTGGCTCCATGTGACTATGGTAGAGGATGACTAGAAACAAATTTCCTTTCTCATATTTTTCCCAAACTTACTCCACTTCAAGACAACCTTTTGTAAAACCTCAAGAAGCCATTGTATCATCTACAACACTCCATCAATCCACTGTAGCAACTCCATTAGCTGCTCCAACCCTCAAGCCATCAAAACTTCACCATAACTACTCCAACATCTACAAGAATCAATGACACACCCTGCAACTAATCATACAAGCTATCATATGATATCAACAAGTCATGCCATCAGGTTGAAATCAATTACAACCATCAACACTACATCAAAACAATAATGCAGCCTCTGAAACCAATGCTACTAGGTTGACATCAATGCCTACCAAACAATTGAGCCATAATATGAACTATATTCCCATTTGGCATTGATGGAAACCCCAACTAGACCAACTAACTAACCTTTGAATAAATCCTCATTCAACCCCGTTTTGACGTCAATGGAAAAGGATTGAGCCCATCCAAGAATGGATAACGGAATAAACACTACTCCCCCTAAACATTAGTTGTGTCTCAACAAGTAGCAATAACTATGACCATGAACACATTGTGGACCATAATCATAATGTATCAACAGACAACAACACTCCTCATGGAAACATGTCATTAAACAATAGTAGTAATGACTCTTTCCCTCTCCTAAACTATCAAAAGTAATCTCAAGGAATAGCACGACCTAAATCAACAAAAATACCAAGGCCTAAATGTAAGCAGTAATATAGAGTAATCAACAGTATAACCATCAGTAGAAAGACATCATAAGGAACAACAGAAAAAATAGTCAATAAATCCATGATCACCACTCTCAACCAGAGCAACAACACTCCCTCCATCCACATTACCAGTAGCAACAACAAAACAATTGATCACCATCATAAAGCAAGACTATATTGCCTCCATCATTAGTAACATAGTGCAAACAGCATCAATAACATCCCCCATGCAGTAACATATCATAATCAACAACAATAGCAACGAGGCATATGATTACCATCATCTAATATCGTGTGAGCAACAACACATAATTTCCTCCAAGTGATAAGCAAGAGGCTACTCCAAAAGAACTATGGACTATGACTCGAAAATATTGCAATGAAAGTACAAGGCTTCATAATCCTACTGCATGGCTACAAGAATGATAGATTGTGACGGTATAATGTTTCATCAAAGCTTAAATATGACTCCTCACATACACATGAACATCACTCATATGGATCTACCAATGACCCAAGAGTGATATATGATGTTACATGGCTACAAAATAATTCTGAAATCATGTACATGACTGCAAAAGCATAACATATACCAGCCAATATTAGGCTCAAATAAATCTCATGATGCTCTTTCTCAATATAATCTTGACTCATGACAATACACAATCCATTTCATAAATCACTCAATCAACAAAATAAATATAACAAGTGAAAATATAAGGATTTTATCCATGATCAAATGTGAATAGATGCATGCCAAAAAAAGTGTGGACAACTGTTCCCAATTATTTTCCAAAACATGTCCTAGACTAGCAGTCTGCAACACCAATAGTTAGCAACCCCAACAACACAAGCCTCCATGAATGACTATAGCATCAACTATCCATTCACATAGAGCAATAAGTAACAAAACACTATTATCCATCCATATGAATGAATCAACACTATAACCTCCAACTGAATAGAAACCAACAACATGCCTCTAATCATTAGCCAACTATCATATATACACCATTAACACAGCCTTATTTTTTCCAGCACCAACAACACATGTACATCATGAGAAATAATCTGATATCAAAAAAATAATGTAGCCACAACATATGTAAGTAATCCTAAAATACAATCAGCAATAGTAACCATGCAACCAAGCTTCTGTAGCACAACCTTGAAGCAAGAAATCTACAATACAAACTTCATCCACCCTCTTTAGATATCATATGTGCACCAACAAGCACAATCCTTCTCATGATTAACAAACATATGTTATAAACTTCAACGTGAGATCCTTATGACAATATGATATGTAAATAGGATGCATGGCCTCATGATAATGAATTGTAAGATATATGACTCATGTGAATATACATGCAATGGACTGTCAACCATGCTACAACAATATTGAATGATGTACCAATTTTCTTCAAATAACTCACAAAAATCAACCAACAACTTCCTAATACACATGCATGTATCAATGACCCTTCCTCATGTGAAAAATGACTCTCTAATGAAGTACAAGAGTGAATGTTTCAATGATAGTAACATCATTCTCATAAACTATCACCAAACTTCCCATGGAAGACATAGTATTATGCATGTCATAAGTGTTATACATGCAAATCATAAAGACAAATAAAAGTCCCCATGCCATCTTACCATTAACATTTGTTGCTTGTTGCATAAAATTTAGTTAGTGTGCATAAAATAGAAAAATAATTTTCTCATAACATGGCTGCAACTATCAACAATCATGAGACAAAAGGATAAAATGATATGTAATGCATCAACCTTGCATAACTCCCCTTGGACTCATGCGCTCTCCTTATATACCTAAAAACAATCTTGTGAACATGAAATCAATAGGTGCATGAGGCTGAAATTTCCTCCTATTAATCACATCCACCCATCAAGTTTGGCTTCTCTTGAAGCCATCTCCTATTTTGTAGAAGACAAATATCTACTCTCCCTGAGTAGAATATCCATTTGTGAAACAAAAAATTCTTCCTTGATGTCCATTGAAGAGTTAGTTCTTTGCAACTCCTCTTTTCTCCTCTATTCCATATTTGTCTTTAATGGTGGGCTTCCTCTTTCTGATGGCTTGATCCTATCATATCTACAAGCTAAAGCTTTGTGGCCATATTTTCGACACTTAAAACAATGGTTATCTAATACTTTGTTTTCTTTCAAAAAAATTGCATTTTCTAGCATGATGAACATAATGATTACAAGAAAACCACTACCCATAAAATAAACTTGGATACCTTGTGTTTTGATAGGTTGGACCATAAGTTCTTGGCTACTTTCTTAGCTTCTTGAATTGTTGCATGTTGTGATTGTGATCTTCTTTTCTTTGCTTCTTCTAATAATTTATTTTCATGTTTTCCTTCCTTTCATGATGCTTCTTCTTAGAACCTTGATTAACTTTAGAGGTGGTGCAAATTTGATTTTATGCTACTTGATTGTCCTCCACTTTCTCTTTTTCTTTTACAAAATATGATTCTTCTTCAAAGCCCAAACCAATTTTAATAAGTGGATATCTTTGATTCATGAGGATTTCACCCAAAATTTTGGTGCTTTTCTCCAATTTCCAATACTAGGATAGCGATTATTTTCATTTTTAGCCTCACATGTTAAAGAGACTAATTCTGTTTTTAGACTTGCATAATAGGCGTCCCAATCTTGCAGCTAATTTGACAAATTATCATTTTCTTGATAACTTCCTCATGCTCAATTTTCAAATCAATGATTTTCATGCCTTTACTCTCATGACTACTCTCATTATCTTCTTAAGATAAACTTAGAGCTACTACTGCTATGAACGTGGAACCATTTTCATCATTCTTTTTCTCTTCAAGAATGAAATGAGATTTTTCAATAACTTCAAAACCTTTAATCCTTTCTTTTCCATACAAACTATGCAGTTTGTCCATGATTTCTTTTGCAGACTCACATTGTCTCACTTTTGCTACATCATAATTTGACAATCACTTCAAATGATCTTCTTGGCTTCCTCATTATATTTGTCTTGTTCTCCCTATCCAATTAAGAGGAGAATAATCACATCCAAAGTTAAAATATATGCTTCAAATTTTACCTTTCAAAGAATATAATTAGATCCATGTACAAAAGGAACTCCATCTGTTGCAAATATTCCCTAGTTACCCATGATCTACCTTGCAGTGGTGAATTTGGACTAGAAGGAACCATGCCGTAATACCAATTGTTGGAACTAGGATCACTTATAAGAGGGGGGAAGGGTGAGTCATTTGTGATAAAAATTTCAACAATATAAAAAAATTTCTCTAGTAAATTAATCAATTCATCACTTAACAAATAATCATTAGATTTGAACATACAACTTCATCTAGAATCAACATATGGGAGCCGTAACTATTTAAATGAACATCCACAATGAAACAAAAATAATCATGTCACATAGAAACACAAAATATCTAGTGGAAAACCCTTCCTCGGGAAACAAACCACCCTGTTGTTGTTGTACTGCTCAATATATTTTATTATTTTTTAAGAAAATCATTACATAGAGAGTACAATATGGAAACTATCTAAAACAAGATATGATCTACATATACAACTCTATAGACACCCATCTGATCAACAAGCCTTTCCAAAACCCATTGGATTTATGAAGAAATATGTTTTAAATCCCTGTTTTGTCGGAGAACCCATCCCATTTCTCTATACAGTTCACATTTCATACATTTTCATACCGGAACACTTGTGTTGCTCAATATGAACATCACAACAACAATATCTTCATAACACATAATAATAAAAAACATCAATGACTATATGAACTCAAATCATATTTCTCTCTCTCATACTCAACTCACATGGCCTCAATACATTTTCTACAAATAAACTAGAAGAAGAAACTCAAAACTCCAATAAATAACTTCCATATGAAAACATGAGACACTACTACAACCAATAGATCACAATGATATAAAATTGAACAATAGTTCTTCCCCTACAATCACAAATGCATTAGCAAAATACATTATAGCCATGTCACATAATCATAATATTTACCCATCCATGCTTGTGTCTTTGCTACAACTATAAATCCATGCACATTCTGCTTCAACAAATTTACACTCCTCACAATGCCTCTCCAAACCACTATGAAACTTTCTCACACAAGAGATCCAAGCAAATGAGAAACTTTTCTGCACATATTTGTAATTTATGAAGATGATTAAATCAATTAATTCCAATTATGTAGTGGAGCTCTGTTCATATGCTGAAAGTGGTTTGGTTCACTACTCCTTGACTCAATATAACCACTAACTCCATTTACTAATGAAGCTTAATTTAAAACATCTTATAGATGTCCAATGACCTTTACATGATGAGTCACGAATAAGACAAGCTAAAAAAACAAATAAACACTTTATGAGCATAAGGAATGTAGAGGAATTTTGGTAAAAATCCTCAGTCTATCCAAAAATATAGTCTCCGTGAAAATCAAACTCCTCAGTCTCTCCCATAAGCCTGCAAGGCAGTGACTAGAGCTTTTCATCCACTCCCATAGGCTTGGCTCCATGTGACTGTGGCAGAGGAAGACTAAAAACAAGTTTCCTTACTCAAATTCTACCCAAACTTGCTCCATTGCTTGGAAACCTTCTGTAAGACCTCAGGAAGCCATTGAAGCCTCTGCAACACTCCAACAATCCACTCTAGTAACTCTATCATCATATCCGTCTATCAACTTCTCAAACACTCAACCCATCATAACTTTACAATAGTTACTCCAGCATCTGCAAACACCAAGGGCATACCCTATAACTCATCATTCTGGCCATCATATGGATCAAAATCTCATTCCATCATGTTGAAATCAATGAAAACCATCCACGCTGCATCAAAACATCAATGCCACATCACAACATTAATGCCATCTCCAACAATAATGGTACTAGGTTGACATCAATTCCAGCTAAACAACTGAGCCATAATTCCAATAGAAAAATGAGGAGTCTGAAGTCAAGTATGATGAGAGAAATTAGGAGGTTGTGATGCTGATAAAATTCTTGGTGCCTGATGAGATGCTACCTAATTTTCACAAGGTAGATGAGGCATTCTGAATTTGGAGATGACCCAAATCATACAAGAGACATCAGACAAGGAAGGTAGAGAATTATAAATAAAGAATAAGTAATCTCAATAAATAAGTAAGAGTGAGATTCAATTGGGTTTAGCTTGTTATCCTCCCCACTCGGGTTCAATTCCTTCATGTGACATGTTAAGCTCATAATGTGTATTTCTTGTAATAGCTTCTAGCATTCTTTTATGAGCAATCCTTGGATGTAATGTCTTCTCCAAATTGAAGGGCTAGCGGAGGAAAAAATATCTTATCTAGAACCATAGGCTATAGTCTTGTCAAAGGGGTAAAAACCCAATTTTTTCTATGTTCATGAAACATTAGGCAATATTTGGGTTAGTCGAGGCTTAAAAAAAAACAAATTAAGGGTTTCACCCACAATCCCTCACATTTTGGAGCCCATGGAAAATCTATAAATATAAGAGGATTGAAATCAAATGAAGCATAATCACTTGTGGATCAAAATATATTTTTTATTGAGCTTAGCTTTGAGGGCTTTAAGACCCTTTCTTTCTACTAATTTACGTGGTGAAATATTCCACCCTAATTAGTAAGCTTAGTTTATCTTTCTTTTCCTCTTCTAACAAAGTAGGGAAGACATAGTCTTGAAGGAAATGAATTCTATGATTAACACTGTAGAAAGAACAAGGTCATTCAAATCATAGGCATTCTTGGTAGCAAGTCGAGGGTTTGAAGTAGCAATAGGTTCTTGTAACCATTAAACTTGGGTTGCTAAAGTAACCAAGGAAATCTTGTAACAAATATCTGAATTCCTTGTGGTTGAATGTGAGTTCCTTGGTGATAGAATAATGCCACCTGAAGGTAGCTGAGCAAGGTTTTGGAAGTACCGAAGCTTACTTATCACAGACCAAATTTTTTTAGACTATGTGCATGTATCTGGATTCAAGACAATGCCACTTCTAATCATTTTAAGGTCCAGGTTCGATGACATACTGAATTTTTTGAATCCTGAAGGAAAGTTTTCCTGAGAGATCAATACTCGTTCTTGGAAGCAAGCTATGGACAAAAAAATAATCATTTCTGTAGGAGTCTTCTTTGAGGCTTGCTTGATAGGATTTCAAGAGTAATATTTAATTTGTTGACATTGGAGATAGGTGGGAAAAATATTTTAGTCAATCATTTAGTAATTTCGTTCAGTATACTTAAGTTGATCATTGGAATTAGTTTCCAATTCTTTGAATCTTAATGTAGTTGGATTCACTATGACTAGTGCCATTATGGATTAGTGAAGATTTTGTTGGGTTGTGTTATATTCTTTCCACGACTAATCGACGTAGTTCACCGAGGGGTTAGAGGGGGGGCGAAGCCCCCCCTTCATTGCGTCGATTGCGTAGCGGGGGGGTCATAGGGGGGCACCAGCCCCCATGTCTGGGGGGTTTGAGGCGGGTGGGTAGCCCCCCTCTACGGGGTCCGGGGCAGCCCCCAGGGAAATTTTTTTTTGGACCGTATATTACGTTGGGTGAACCTACCTATGGTTTTCGGTCCATGGTATTAGATGCTTCGGCATGTATAAATATATATTGTAACATTGAAAGGAACATAATGAAAAATCAAGCTAGTAGTCCCGGTTTTGGGGTCTAGTGGGAAATCTCTATGTATATGGGTTTTATGTGTTATGCTCTCGCAATTTTTATTTTTCTTGTGATTTAGAATTCGTATGTAGGTAATTTATGCACAGGGTTAAAGCCTATATTTGGTATCAAAGTCGTTTTGGCTTCAAGGGGACGCCTTTGTTGCTGAGGGTTTTCGATCGGGCCTGTGGTAGACTCTGTTCAGTGGGAGATCTGCGAGATCGATTCTGGTGGTGAAAGAAGATGACGAGCAGCGGAAAGATAGAAATTGAGAAGTTCAATGGTCAAAGTTTTGAGTTGTGGAAACTCAAGATGGAGGATCTGTTGGTGGATAAAGATCAGTGGATTGTGGTAGATCTGAGTACTAAACCAACAAGAGTGACCGATGAAGAATGGAAGAAGTTGGATTGGAAGCCAAAGAGCACAATG
>APFE030050114.1:182220-224427 GCA_000404065.3 Pinus taeda | reverse complement strand
CAACTACAGAGGCAGAATACATGGCAACCACTCATGCAAGCAAGGAAGCAGTTTGGTTGCAGAGATTGTGTTCAAGTATGGGGTTGGTACACGGAGCTATAAGGATAGACTGTGACAGCCAAAATGCAATTTTCTTGGCAAATAACTCTTCTTATCATTCAAAGACAAAGCACATTGATGTTCAGTATCAGTTTGTGAGGGATATGATAGAAGAAGAAAAGGTGTTGCTGGTAAAGGTGGACACTTTGAAGAATACTGCAGACCCATTGACAAAATATGTGAGCTCTGAGAAGTTCTTTTGGTGTAGAGAAACAATGGGTGTTTCAGGACTAGAAAATGACTAAGCTCTCTTGTGGCCCCCTGTGGAAAGAAAACAACAAGTGGGAGATTGTTGGGTTGTGTTATATTCTTTCCACGACTAACCAACGTAGTTAATAGGGGGGTTAGAGGGGGGGGAAATCCCCCCATTCGTTGTGCCGATTGCGCAGTGGGGGGGTCACAGTGGGGCAAGTAGCCCCCCTCTATGGGGTTTGGGGCAGTGCCCCAGGAATTTTTTTTTTTTACCCTATATTAGGTTCGGCGAACCTACCTATGGTTTTCGGTCCATGGTATTGGATGCTTCGGCATGTATAAATATGTATTGTAACATTGAAAGGAACATGATGAAAAATCAAGCTGGTAGTCTCGGTTTTGGGATCCAGTGGGAAATCTTTGTGTATATGTGTTTTATGTGTTATGCTCTCGCATTTTTATTTTTCCTGTTATTTAGAATTCTTATGCATGTAATTTCTGTACGGGGTTAAAACCTACAAATTTATTGGTTATTGAATAAAATTTCAATAATATTATACTACTTTATGAAATGCATTATTTATTTTGAACTATTGGGTTGTGTTATATTCTTTCCATGACTAGCACACATAGCTAACTGGGGTTTAAGGGGGGTGGGGTCGCAGGGGGTTTGAGGTGTACCCATAACCCCACTTTATGTGGTCCAGGGTAGCACCCCAGAAAATTTTGGTTTTGGACCCTATGTTAGGTTGGGCGGACCCACCTATGGTTTTGTGCATGGTTTTCGCACATGTTTTTCGGACGCGATCATTTTCGGTCCATGGTATTGGACGCGATGGTTTTCTATCCATGGTAATGGATGCCTGGGAATGTATAAATATATATTATAACATTGAAAGGAACAATAATGAATAATGAAGCTGGTAGTCTCGGTTTTGGGATCCAGGGGAAAATATCTATGTATATGTGTTTTATGTTTTATGCTCTCGCATTGTTTATTTTCTATGTTTTAGAATTCGTATGCAGCTAATTTTTGTGTAGGATTAAAACCTACATTTGGTATCGGAGGAAGTTTTGGCTTCAAGGGGACTCCTTTTTTGCTAAAAGGTTTTGCTTGGGCTTGTGGTAGATCCTGTTTAGTGGGAGATCTGCGAGATCAATTCTAGTGGTGAAAGAAGATGGTGAGCAGTGGAAAGATAGAGATCGATACATTTAATGATCAGAGCATTGAGTTGTGGAAACTCAAGATGGAGAATCTGTTGGTGGATAAAGATTAGTGGATCATGGTAGATCCAGGTACTAAACCAACAGGAGTGTCCAATGAAGAATGGAAGAAGTTGGATCAGAAGGCAAAGAGCACAATATGATTTTGTATCTCAGATTCAGTATTATTGATGTATCAAGGGAAGCTATGGCAAAGGCTTTGTGGGACAAGTTAGGGACTTTGTTCCAATCTAAGACTCTAGTGAATAAACTGTTTCTGCAGAAAATGTTGTATAACCTGAGGATGAAATATGGAGACTCGGTGATAGAGCATCTAAACGCATTTAATACTATGGTAAGTGAGTTACCATTTGTTGATACTAAAATTTCAGATGAAGATAAGTGCATTAGTTTGTGGTGTTCTCTACTAGATTTGTGGGATAGTTTGGTTATTGCAATAGGTAGCAATGCAACTGACTTGCAGTTTGATGAAATAGTCTCAGCATTGTTCATGGAGGAGATGAGACGGAAAAATATGAAGAGCTAGAATGGTGATGGCTTGTCTATACGAGGATGGTTCTAGAACATAAAAAAAAATAAGTCATCGAGTGGGGGATCTAAACCTCCACGAAAACCTATAAAGGTGGTGTGCTGGAAATGTGGAAAGGAAGGGCACTACAAAAGGGACTATAAATCTAAAGCTTCTGATAAAGGAAAGGGATTTGATGATGCTCCTTCTGTAGAGGCAAAAACTACCTCAGATGAAGCCGGGGATGTGTACTTGGCTTCTTCAAGTACACATGTAGATCATGAGGCATGGTTAGTTGACTCAGGTGAATATTTTCACTTCACTCCCCATAGAGAGTGGTTCTGCGAGTATGAGAAATATGATGGCGGTGATGTCTTCTTAGGAGAAGATAGGAAGGCTAGAATCGTTGGTCGCAAAAAATTAAAGTTGAAGTTGCAAGGTGGAAGGGTTAGAACACTTCCGGGTGTTTTGCATATTCCTGCATTGGCCAGAAATGTAATTTCTGTAAGCAAGTTGGATCATGCAGGTGTAAAAACAATGTTCGAGAAGGATACCTGCAAGATGGTTCGGGGAGCACTGGTATTGATGCAGGGAGTTCGGATTGGAACTCTATACAAGCTGCAATGTAGCACTGTTATTGATGGGTGCAATAGTTCTATGGTTCCTAAAAGTGGAGCAAAAAATCTAGTGGTCTTTGGAGAGAAGACCATGTTGTGGCATCAAAGGCTTGGACATATTGGAGAGAAGGGCCTTCGTATACTTCATGGTAAAGGTATGGTAGAAGGTACGAGTAATAGCTCTCTCGATTTTGATTTCTATGAAAATTATGTATATGGAAAGCAGAATTGGGTGAGTTTCCCCTCTGGTACTAAGAGGACAAAACAAACATTAGATCTTGTGCACAATGATGTGTTTGGACCTGTGAAGGTTCCATCACTAGGTAAGCCTATGTACTACTATGTATCATTTATAGATGACTTCTCAAGGAATACATGGATATATTTCCTTAAGAAGAAATTTGAAGTCTTTGACAAGTTTAAGGAATTCAAGGCTCTGGTGGAAAACCAGATAGAGAAGAAGATAAAGGTGTCGAGGATAGATAACGTTGGAGAGTTTTGCAGTAATGAATTTCAAGAATTTTGTAAGAAGTGTGGTATAGCACGACAAAAGACTACTTCATACACATGTCAACAAAATGGAGTTGGAGAAAGAATGAATAATACATTGACAGAAAAGGCAAGAAGCATGCTCAGTGGTGTCGGGTTAGGACTAGAATTCTAGGCAGAGGTGGTGGAGATAGCATGTTACCTAGTCAATAGATCACCTTCATCAACATTGGAGGATAAAACTCCACAAGAGGTAGTAAGAAACCCTCTCTTTCACATCTGGAGGTATTTGAATGTGATGCATATGTACATGTTCCAAAGGAGAAACAAACCAAGTTGGATAGTAAATCTAAAAGGTGCGTATTTACTGGCTATAAGGATGGTTTAAAGGGCTATAAGCTTTGGAACCCAATCACATGGAAGGTTGTGTATAGTCGAGATGTGGTGTTTAGAGAGGTAAAAGATGTTATTAAACATGAAGTCCAACCGAAGGAACCTAAGAAGATAGGGTTTGAGATAAAGGAGGAAGGACTAGACTCTACAGTAGAGGAGGAATAAGAAGATGAAGATCCACAAAATCCAGGTGTGAGAAGATTAGTTCAAGAAAGAAAGTAGACATAAAGGTATAATCCATCTACTTTCTGTTCAAATTTTTCTTTATCTATTACTGATGATGATCCCAAAACTATAAAGGAAGTAGTATATTCAGAGGATGGAAGACTTTGGAAAGAGGCAATGGTTGATGAAATGGCATCTTTGCCCAAAAATGAGGCTTGGGATTTGGTGGAGTTTTCGGCTGGAAGGAAATCCATTGGTAGCAAATGGGTGTTCACAAAGAAGACAAATTCAGAAGGAAAGGTGGAGAAATACAAAGCTCAGTTGGTAGCAAAAGGTTACTCCTAGGTGCTGCGAATTGATTTTGGTGATATTTTTTCTCCTGTTGCCAAGGTAACTTCTATTAGATTACTTTCATCTATTGATGCTACTTTTGTTTTTGAGGTAGAACAGATGGATTTGAAGACAAAAATTCTTCATAGGGATCCAGAAGAGGAAATATACACGAAGAAAACTAAAGGCTTTACGGTGAAGGGTAAGAAAGAACTAGTATGCAAGTTAAAGAAGTCTCTGTATGGGTTAAAATACTCACCAAGGATGTGGTATTAGAAATTTGATACATTTATATGGGGACTTGGCTTCACCAAAAGCAAAGCAGATCATTGTGTGTATTTTAAATTAATTGGTGACCATGTTATTTATCTAGTCTTGTATGTGGATGCTATGTTACTAGTTGGAAATGACGAACAAATTATCTAGGATTTGAAGACCCAATTGTCCTCCAAATTCGACATGAAAGATCTTGGTGCTGCAAACTATATTTTGGGCATGGAGATTAAAAGGGATTGGGCAAAGAGAAAGCTATGGTTAAATAAGAGGAAGTATGTTGAGACAATACTGTATAGGTTTAATATGTAGGATAGTAAACCGGTGAAGGTTCCTATTCCTGTAGGTGTGAGGTTATCTCCTGAACAGTGTCCCAAGACACAAGAAGAGGAAGAGGACATGTCCTGTGTTCCATATGCAAGTGCAGTTGGTAACCTGATGTATGAAATGATATGTACTAGACCATACATTGCACATGCAGTGCGAGTATTGAGTAGGCTTATGTCAAAACCAGGGAAGGAGCACTCGACAGTAGTGAAGCGGGTTTTTAGGTATTTGCATGGCACTACTGATTATGGTTTGTGTTACCAAGGAAGATCAAGATTGGATATAATGTTGGATATTCATGGCTTTGTTGATGCAAACTAGGATGATGATTTGGATTAAAGAAGATCTACAAGTGGGTATGTGTTTAACCTATTTAGTGGTGCAGTTAGTTGGATGAGTAAGAAACAATCTGTAGTGGCACTATCAACTACAGAGGCAGAATACATGGCAGCCATTCATGCAAGCAAGGAAGTAGTTCATTTGCAGAGGTTATGTTCAAGTATGGGGTTAGTACATGGAGCTATAAGGATAGACTGTGATAGCCAAAGTGCAATTTTCTTGGCAAAGAACCCTGCATATCATTCAAAGACAAACCATATTGATGTTCAGTATCACTTTGTGAGGTATATGGTAGAAGACAAAAAGGTTTTTCTGGTAAAGGTGGACACTTTGAAGAATATTGTAGATGAATTGACAAAATCTGTGAGCTCTGAGAGGTTCTCTTGGTGTAGAGAGACAATGGGTGTTTTAGGGCTGGAAAAGTGACTAAGCTCTCTTGTGGCCCCTATGGAAAGAAAACAACAAGTGGGAGAATCTTGTGTTGTGTTATATTCTTTCCATGGCTAGCCCACATAGTTAATCAGGGTTTAGATGGGGGGGTCACAGGGGGTATGAGGTGTACATGTAACCCCACTTTATGGGGTCTGGGGTAGCACCTAGGAAAATTTTGGTTTTTGACGCTATGTTAGGTTGGGCGGACCGACCTATGGTTTTGTTTATGATTTTCGCACATGTTCTTTGGACGCGATGGTTTTTGGTCCATGGTATTGGACAAGATGGTTTTTTGTCCATGGTATTGGATGCTTTGGCATGTATAAATATATATTATAACATTGAAAGGAACAATAATGAAAACTCAAGCTACTAGTCCCGGTTTTGGAATCAAAGGGAAAATCTCTGTGTATATGTGTTTTATGTGTTATGCTATTGCATCTTTTATTTTCTATGTCCACGTAATTCCTATGCAAGTAATTTCTGTATGGGGTTAAAACCTACGTGAACAATATAATTTTATTCTAAAAACCCTAGTGTCCCTAAGAAGTAGCATGGAAAAATTGCCCTTGATCACTAAACTCAAGGACTATAAGATGTATATTCCTCATATGGATTTTAAAGATATTTCTCATGGAAAGGGGAAAAAAGGATTTAGGAGTGTGATTATCTTCAGAATCTTTTGTTGATAATCAACCATATAAGAGATAACTATAGAATTGAAAGACACGGTAGTGTCCAAATTGAGATGAAAGGTAAAAATATGCTCTTCCTAAATGTCTTCTTCATTCGAAGATTAGAAATAAATATTATTTCAATTATTTTTATTATGAAGGGTCAACCACACTTAAATATTGTTTTCAGAGATATTAAATCTTTTCGGGTTGACAATCTTAGGATGAATATGATTTTTGTGGGTATGGGAGAGTAGAGTTTATCATAAAATATATAATGATGTATGGAACAATGTCAATATTAAATGACAATGCTCCATGGTTGATGTGCACAAAGGTTGCAAAGATGAAATTTCTAAAAATAAATCAAATCACTGCGAGTAAAAAGTCGATTTGAGCTAGCAAGGAGAAAAAAAAAATCCCTAGGTAGTGTTGCGTGGCCTTGGAATATTGCCAAAAGAAATGGCAAAGTGGAAAGCACTAAAGGAAGTGCAAGCATATGATTTACTACACTCTATTTTTTGATGTTCATTAAGACAATAAAGAGAAGAATACCCTCAAGGAGGGTGAAGAAGAATCAATACAGTGAAGCCAAATTTTGATATCTCAAACTTCCAGTGTATTTGAGTTCAGTGAATAAGTATTGTTTGACATCAATGGTGGAAAGGATAAGTAATCAGACATATCGGTTGTCTCATCCATATGGTAAGTCAATGATCAAAAAATAAATTAAGAACACCACTTATCTTTATCATCTTTGGAGGATAATTTCCATTACTAGTTACCAACTCAAGCAAACACTTTGAAGTGGGTTGCAAATGTCTAACTTGGTCTAGATATGTTGTCTTTGTTTTGGAATAAGAAATTCTATGTAATTTTTAATTCTAGAATGACCACTAAAGGGTGGAGAGGGGGAGGGAATGTTGGTGTATTTATCCATTTAATGGTCATTGTGTTTTGTCCCCCATGGGACTTGTGTTGAGTTAAATTCATGTTGATCATATTTTGAAATATAAATTAACGTGAGTGGTCTTTTCCATATGAGAAAAAAATAGGGAATTAAAATTCAAGATGAGACATCTCAATAATTTACATAGGGAATGGTGATGGACTTGTGAATGTGTGACAAGAAAAAAATAAAACCTCATTTATTTGCAAACTATTCAAACACATTAGTTTATTTACATGTATATGTCCCTAGCTATTTCATATTTTTTCAACAAAATTGTGAGATGATGCTTGTTCTTTTACTAAAACGTTCTTGTAACATTGTTGTGAGAACTCTAGTGAAATGTCTTGAGTACATTGTTCAAGAAATTTATAGATTAAATTGGATTTAGGTGCAAGTAGTCTATTTGTGAACATTATGTCTCGTGCCAATTATTTGATTAGAAATCATTGTTTATGTAACATTTTTCTACTAATGTCTTCGTGATGTGAGGAGCTTACAAGAATACTTAAACTATATACATACAACACATTCAGTCTACTTTAGTGAGAAAAAGTTGTTACTGGTTTGAAATCACTTGACCATGGAAATGGTAACAAATAATTTTTTTTTCATTGAAATTATGAATTTTAATTGGGTTATATCAATTTTTCATAGAGATCACCAACTATTTGCAACGTAAAATTTCATATATAGAGCAATCTCTCTCAATGTTTTTATGCTTGAATTAGTTATGTATAAAAAGAATACATAGGTTTGAATGACAAAAAAATACAGAGGATCTTGTTGCTAAGTTTAAATCAACCAAAGACTATAGCAAGGGTGAAATTTTGCATTGCAAGTTGTCATTCAAGAAGCGGTTGTTCTGAGAGTCTAATGAAGTAATAGTAGAAAAAATGTTTGTGTAGTTGTCTTATGTGGTAGTATGCATTTGGTAGTCTATGACATACAACATTCTTTGGTAGTAATTATGAGCAGTGTCCAGTATATAATTATGAGAATTTTAGTATGTAATATTAAGTCATTGAATATTTTATTAATTAAAGAATTATTATAACTGCAACTACAACATGACTACATACTCAGCGAATATCTTTTTGAGAGGAATGATCCATCACATTTGGCTACATTACACATATTTGGTGAAATAGGATTTGTCACCAATCTAGAGACAAGAAAATAAGTTTTGCTTTGATGGATTGTTTCTATCTTGAATGTTGAAACATTTGATATGTTGGGAAAATTTATCCTTTTTAGCATATGATTTATTCTTGCCTTTTTAATAGATATATGGCTTATTGGATCTCTCTTCCTAATCTTGGATTGAATATCAAGCATTTTTTTGGATGTGTGGATTACTAGTGACATTATTTTAACCTTTGTTGAGATGATGATCAAAATATCATGCAATTGATAACAATGATTGGACAACACTTTTAGGAATATATTTACCTAGACAAATTGTGGTTACATGAGCAAAGTGTGATTAGGAGATTGATATTATTGCTTGCTACTGGTCAATGCTATGGAAAATTAATGGATTATTGAGTTTTCTTTTTATATCAAACAAAATTACATAGAAAGATATCAGGGATAAGGGGCTATAGAAATATCTTTTCTTGGTTTCTAAAACACCTAAATTTAAATAGTGGCATGGATTTGACTTTATGCTACTATGACTTACATGTTTAGGTTCATAATACTTAAAATTTGAGATGGTCCCATTGCTCTTATTTTTGCTAACCTGTTAAGTCCAATGGGACTTCATTATTGCCATTGTATATATCCATTTTTCTTATTTTCCATAGACCTACATTGATTCTACTTGGTGTTATGATGTTTGGTGTTGTCTTATTTCTCTCCATTTCCTAAGATTGTTAATTTTAGGATGTAGAATTTATTGTTTTTGTATTTATTTTTCGTAATCTATTTTGAGTTATAATTTGTATTCTGATAAGAATCCATCTACATGTTACTTCCGGGGGAGTTTAAATGAACACACCTTTTAGTTATCTAGTATGCAATGGTATTTAATATAAAATTATATGTTAAATTAAAATTTGCCGATAGCAAGTACAATCCTATTGAAGTAAATGTAGGTGAAATTGTGGGACACTAAGTCAAAATCTCTTGTGGATTAGAATTCTACACTACATAGGGTGGAATGGTGGATATGTGTGCCTCAAAATAGAGTACAAATTAGTGTTTTCCTACATGTATGTGTATTAGTATGCTAGTCACTACTAACTTGTTCTTGGAATTTGAACATTTAATAAAATTGTTGTTTTGACTTTTAATTTAGTCTAGGTAAATATAATAAGCCCTGTAATGTGACATTTAACTGCAAAAATTAACAGTTTCGTGGGCCTGGGTCGAAGTGGGAATACATAAAAGCTATAAAGTTCTAATATGATTGAAATGGCTTGAAATATCAACCCTGTTTATCTGGTAGAAGCATATGTCCAAGGATGATTCAAGGAAACCATTTCTTCGTATTCTAAGATCACTTATAAGAGCTATATCATTTTAAGTGCTCGGAAAAAATGAAGATCCTATAAGACTTTTACCAATACAGATCATCCTAGGCATAAATGAGTGTGGGGTAAGTTTTACCTATAACATTTGATTCATCATATTGTGGGTTCCCATTATTTGAAGGTTTAATCATAAATCATTTCTTTCATATTATATATCGGTTCATTTCTTTCATCCAGTCCAAAAGGAATATCTACATTCAACTAAATTACAGGATATTATGCAAGTTCCCATTATTTGAAGGTTTAATCATAATTCATTTCTTTCATATTATATATCGGTTCATTTCTTTCATCTAGTCCAAAAGGAATATCTACATTCAACTAAATTACAGGATATTATGCAATTTCGTAGCAGTAAGACAACAATATTTTTCAAAATGATAGTAGCGGGAACTCTTCACATATTATAGTTTATAACAAAGAAGGTTTGTTTGAATAATAATTTATACATAGCATGAGATTTTTAGGCCGACATTCATTACTTCAAATAAATTGGCATAGCATATTGTATGAATGTCTTGAAGGTTATGATGTTTCTAGAATATTTAATAATTGATATTTTATGTTCTACGATGTGTATTCTCTGGTAACTATTGTAGGGTGGGGAGATATGTGTGGCATTTCAGACACACATAAATGATGTGATGTTGAGGCGATACTCCAAGACCATAGAAAATTTTAGGGGCTAATGTTCCAAAAAAAAGATTCGCCAATTTCCAATTTTTATAAAACACAATTCACCCAAATTTTATAGTATAAAATTACTTTACTTTAAAAATTGCCAATATTATATAGATAATATACATATAATCATTATAAATTTGAATAATTTTACAAAAATATCAATAAACATTTTATATTTTGCATATTAGGGATTAGTGGTATTCACCAACATTTTTAAACTTCAAGAAAATTTTCTAGCCTTCAAAGTTTCCTTGTTGAAGACACACTCTGCTTGCAATGGTTATGTGCATAAGGATTCACCAAAGAATATATAACCTCATGGCCTTTCCATGAAATATATGAAAAGTGTATAATAGAGATGTCTGAAATCATCGAAGAAACGGAAAGAAAGAAGGATTAGGTAGGTTTTTTTGAATCTCTACACTCAAGAAAATTCTAATCCATTAGGAAGGAACATTTTTGTTTTAGTTTAGAATTATTTTGTTTTAAAAGTTTCAAAAGAGATTATGCAAACGAAAAAAGGGAGAATTAAACTTTTTAGAGAATGGAAGGGATAAAAACTCATTGCAAAGTGAAGAGAGGCCGTGGTTTTTTATCTAAATTGAAGATCGGTGACAAGTTTTGTGATTTTTCTAAAAAAAATCTAACGTTTCATGTTTTTTTTTTGTAAATTCTCTCTTGTTCTTGTACCAAATCTTGGAATTATTGTTTATATTCTTTAAAATTTTATGATTGTGCTTAGTTTTCTAGAGTATCACAATGCCAATTTTTTTCTTTTTTAACCACCTTTGTGGCCCTGCATAGGTTCTATATGGTACTTTTAGATAAGGGCTTTGTAGCGAGTTCTACCAATGAGTAAAATGGAAATTTAGATTTGGAGAACACTCCCATAAAAGTTTTGTGGGTTTAATTAAGTAGAAGGGATAGAGATATTCCATTCACAAATGAAGGTAGAGTGTCACAAAATCAAAACTTGAATTCATACTTAACATATTTTCCAAGTGTTTTCATTTACTAGTATTCATAACATCACGCAAATTACTAGTACTAAGATTTATGATGTTATTGCATGTTTATTTCAAACACATCCTTTAGTGTTTTGAGTTCAAAATTCACTTCTAATTGTTAATTTTTTTATATCTTTTCTATTCCCTATAGGCACAAATTACAGAACTGAGTAATGAATTGAAGATTGAAGCAAGTGATCTTCATTCAACAGAAGAAATGTGCAAGAAACTCTCCAATGAAAAGTAGTTTCTTGAACAAAAGGTTAGTGAGTTTGAGGAAAAGAAAACAAATGAGGTAATATTGATAGATAATGTAAATAAAAGGATGATTTTGTTTTAAATTGCTCTTTTTTAAGGGGCTTTATTTTTCTCTTGTCATGCATTTGTGAGTCCATGACCATTCCTTATCTAAATTGTTGTGATGTCTCATCTTGAATTTTAATTCCCTATTTATTCTCATATGGAAAAAAAACACTCATGTTAATTTGTATTTCAAAATATGATCAATATGAATTTAACTCAACTTAAGTCCCATATGAGAGAAAATGAAATGACCATTAAATGGATAAATGCACCAAATCCCCTCCTCCTCTCCACCCTTTAATGATCATTCTAGAAGTAGAAAGTACATAGAATTGCTTATTTCAAAACAAAAACAACATATCTAGACCAAGTTAGACATTTGTAGCCTACCTTCTTTGTCTAATGTATCTTGCATGATTTATGGCACCCCCAAATTTTGAATGGCTCCTCTTCCTTGTGAACTTTAAGTAGCATCTCATCAGGTACTAAGAATTTGATTAATACCACAGACTCCTGATTTCTCTCTTCATACTCATATTGAGCCTCCTCATTTTGTACACTTCACAATTCCTTTCACAATATTGTTTTGTCCAGGCACCTCTCAAAACATGCAAGTATCCTATACTATCAAGTGTTAAAATTTTATGCTCTATAATGTTGTGGGTTGAATTGGCCATGATTCAAGACATCAAGAACATATGAAATCTACCTCTTCATTGTTGTTAGACTTATTATTTTACAACCTTGCTCATTTCTCATCACTTTGAATTTGAAAGTAGATGGAGAAGTTAAGAATTGATTCACTTGTAAACCTGGGAGTTCTATCTTTTGTAGAGTAAAACATTTTACATAGCCCCAATACTTTATAACAACACTAGTATCATTTTTCTTCTTATGATTACCATCCTCTGAACTTATAATGCATAGTTTGTCATGTGCTTTATCTACTGTAACTTTCCTAGTGTAGCATAATTTCTCTTGTGTCAATGCTTTATGGTTTACATATATCTATCTAATTTTTCTGCCCTCTACAACAATTCTTTTATTGAAACAACAACTTGAAATAAAACCCTAAGTATTTTTTTTCTTTTTTCTTTTTTTATTGTGCAGAACAATGTTGTGCAAAAAGACTATCAACTCTTTATGGAGGATTTGGTTTTGGTTGGTGGAAAAATGTTTGTGAAGACATTTGATGAGGAACCATTATAACTAACACTTATATATGATGCCAAAAAGAGTATAAAGGGCCATAAGATTCTTGTTTATACATTTTATGAAACATTTTCAGCATAAATTTCATTATCAAAGTCAATGAACTATATATATTTGAGAGAAGCACTTTTTGCATAATAGTTCCATGTGCCTTCAAATTAATATTTAAACTACCTAGTTAGGGCATTGACCATGCCTTTAAATATTTTTTTCTCGTCCATCTATCACATAGGTTGATAACCACTTAGGCATATCAAATGAAGGTCATATTGGTCAAGGTGTTTGATTCTAAAGAAGCAGGAACCAAAATTTCTTATTAAGTTGACCCTTAGAAAATTATTTATTTTCCGGATTTAAATCGATCTATTAATGAATTAATATATTTTGTAGCTTTAGCAACAAAAAAATGCAGTTTACGAATTTCTAGAATTTTTCCTAATCTAAGTATTGAATGCAATAGCCTCAATGTTTCAGATCACAACCAATAACTACCAAAAAAAATCCACAAATTTCCAATGTTGTTGAAAAAGACCTTCCAAGCAAATTAAGGAAATTACCTAAAACATCTCTATGCAAACCAATTTAATGTTTTCCCTAAAGACAAACCCAAACTCTCCTATGTATCTATTCCAAAATAAAGAAAACAACTTTGTGCAACATTCTATATATGTATTATTATATCTGAAAAGTGAATATTTGGATTGCATGGTATCACAACTCACCTCTCTCGGGCATCACCAACAAGCATCCAATATCCTTCCTTATCCTCATAGGTCAATAACAATTCTGAACAGTTGTCCAATAACCATGGATGCTTGGGATCAGTGGCATCAACATGCCCTCTTTCCATTGGTGTTTGAGATCCACTTTTGCCTAAATTTTAAAGTAAAGACATTGATATCAACAACAATGTTGTTATTTATTTATTTGTGATCCTTTTGTTTTGTATTTATTAAGATAAATATTCATGTTTAAGGATGCAAATATCAAATGGTAGCTTTGGATGTAACACTCAATGTTGATCATGACCAATAATTAATATTGTTTTGTAATTTATGCACGCAATAAGCTCAAAAATAAATCGTTCCATGTGTTTTAGGTCTAGAAACACAAATTTTTATAGATGTTCAAAGCATTTTTTTTGTAAATTTGTACTTTGTCCTTTATCAAACTTTATCAATGCTTATAATTGAACGACTTGAATTGTCATCTTCAATGAATGTTTCTTTTGTTAGAAGCTATGCTGGAGGTTTTACCAAGGCTTTTCAAAAGAAAATATGATAGGAGAACATTGGAAGAACTCTTGTAAGTATATATTCTTCATGAATATACTCCTCCTTTAGGCCACATTATGTTACAATATGATAAAACAATGCAAGAAAGTGTATTTGAGCAACTTCATGTTGTACGTGATGACCAAATCTAGATTGTTTTTCCCTCGGGCCTTAAGGTTAGATTGTGCATGCCTATTGTTTTTTGTCACAAACATTCTTATAGCCAAAAGTATACTAATAAATTAGAGAATCTAAAATTACGCTTTCATTGATCCAAAATTTGTTTGATTTTATGCCATTTACTTTTATGTTCTATTGGTTAGATTTTTTCATGGGAATTTTGTGCAATAAGTCATGAGAAGTTCATGCTTTAAAGGTTGTTGATACCACACGTATTATATCTTTTTCTTAATTGTAAATATTAACTCTAATTTTTTCTATAGTACTCATAATATATTGCAATTCATATTTTGTATGGCACATGAAATATCCTTTCTGATATATTAATGCACGAGCTACTTTGTTAGGGAAATAAATAAAAGGTTGCATGGAGGCATTTCATTAAAAATGATGGAATTGACATGGTTAATGACAACTTGTTGACAAACTAGCATAATATCACATTATGTGTGCTTTATGTGCATCGAGAATTGAAAGAAGAAAAATATATATTAAGACTAGTGGGTTGATTATAAGATAGTATTAATTCCTATGGTTTCTGGCAAATATGGTTGATTATTAGGATCAAGAGATATTGGGGTTGTCTTGGTTTTTTGAAACAAATATTTTTCAGGATGTAAATGAATATGAAAGAAGAAAATCAAGTGGGTACATTTGGTCAGATTCATTGGAAGGGTGTGTAAATGACATGGTTTTAGAAACAATTCCAAAATGCCATTTGTTTGCCTTATCTAACATTTTGGTGTCTATGTGGAGATAACATGAAAAATGAATACTCTGGAGTAAAACCATTTAAGGATAGAATTATTTCTATTTTTTGGACTCATAAAAGAGAGGCAATGCCAAGATGCAACCAATCAATCATTATGTTAGTAGGAGGTTTACTTCCTCTAGACTCTAAGGATTATGGCATATTGGGACATGTTACTCACCAACATGTATGGGTAACCATAGGAAAAAAAAAGTATCCTATGATGCAATTTTTCAGTTAGTTCTCATACATTATATATTACATGTTGTCTTTTCTTTCCATTTGTTTTCATAAGTTATCTAGAACGTGAGATTTTTGGCATGTAACTTAGTTGGCATGATTCTACCTAAGCTTTTCCTAAAGGTTGAATACTAAGTTCCTAGTTGTTCTTTTCTATGGTGACATTTTATCTGCTTTTTTTAATATAGGTCATTTGGTCACATAGTGGTCACTATCACCCACCTTAAGAAAACTTGTTCCAGTTTCTTTCTTTTTTGGAGAAAAATGGAATTGGCATTGCTAATGTTGAGGTATATGTCATATAAATCCTTTATAGTCTATGTTAGGTTATATTCCATTGTTCATCGTATTTCATGTGTTATTCTATACATTATATCTTCTTTCAGTTTTAGAATAGGAACTCTGTATTGATGTTAAGAAGAAGGAATCGACAAAAGAGGTGAAAAATAACACTGGATTGACAAATGCAGAAAGAGAGAAAAGAGAATTGTTCTAGTTATAACTTTAAAACCAATATTTCTCATTATATACACACATACAAAACTATGGTCAATTCTTTAGAGTTGGGAAATTCACCAACAATGCCTTGGCAACACAATGATAATGTTTTGAAGTGATGAAATGATATTTTATTTGTAGAGTGTAGTCCAACCAATATTAAGTTGGAAACTCATATTGCAATGCTTGTCATTTCATATAATATAATTTATGGTACTTGATATTATTTAGTATTGTAAATTTAACAATGTACATCTACGCATTTTCATATTAGATGACATGCACATTGTAGGACCATTTTTCAATTTAGTTCAAAATCCATACTAATTAATTTATGTTGATTAATAAATGAATACATAAATTTAACTTAAACTATTAAATTAGTATATTTTATATTGATTAATGATGAACCACAAAATAAAATGAATAACATGACTTAAATTGGTCATGTTATTGTTTATTAAGAAAGTAATGAAATGATAATAACTAATCAATTAAATCATTTGGATACTAATGATGAAAACTTCCAAAAAAAAATGGTTATATAAATAAAATTGTGATACAAATGACGACAATTCATATAATACGATATTAGTAGCTAATATCTAGCAATCTTATAGTGAACCATAACTTGTCAATTTTCTTGCGAATAATGTAAACCATAGTAATCATTCTTAAATGTACTATGTAAAATAAAATTTATTACCAAAGAAAATGTCTTGATTAAAGCATGGGTTTCCATGACTTCGGGTAAATGTTTTCTAGGTAAATCCTTCATGAAGGCTTCTAGGTTTATCCTAAGGTCGAATAGAGTCATTAATTTTTTAATTAGAACCCTTCTGGGATTTTCTATCGTTGTAAAAATAATTATTTTTGATCAAAGGGTATTTGCTCAACCCCCACACCATAGTCGACATTCCCCATGAAGTAGACTTCATTAGGGAATTTGACAACGTAGAAAGGCTATATATAGAGAGGCATTTAGACCTATTTGGAGCACTCACTCATTAATTCCAATCTACAAGGAAGAGAAGAAGAAAAAGAGAGCGAAGTATCTCGAGAAGGATGAAAGAAGATGGGAAGAACTAAAATGAGTTCTTGGGATATATATCTCTCACACATGAAAATTTTATGGGAAATTGTTGGGGTTAAAATTTTAAATCTATTGTAGGTCTAAAATTCTGAAACTCGGGGTCGAAAATATGTTGCATGGGATGAAATTCTCGATTGTAGCTACTACTACGAAGCTATCACTTGGAGACTTTGATAGGGATTATCTATTGAAGGGAATGCTTGACTTGGTGGATGGAGGAGTTCTTTGTCTATGTCTAAAATGTCTTTTATTGTCTTACCTTGATTTGAATCTATTAGTGGAAGAGTTAGACTAGGTTTTCCCCTTGAAGGGGTTTTTCCCTCGTTGAGTGCCTACATCTTGTGTTCTTGTTCTTGTGGCCTTCATATACATATAGTTTTGTAATTTCTTGATAAAATATAAACAATTAAAGAATTAAAATAAGCCAAAATAATTCATGAGTAATTATCAAGAATGAGGACTTGAACCCTAATTCCTATAAACATTGATTTCTCAACATGGTATCAGAGCCAAGGTGGAAGAAGGTTGAATATCACTTTGTAGACTATCATTTGAAGAAGGAAAAAAATAGTATTGGAAGAAAAGTTTAATCCCTCTATGAAAATTTATTAAAAGATAGGTGTCAATATCACAAAAGTTGTAGGAAAATGGATTGGAAGGATCATCTACGATCTATCTAGGAGAGTCAAGAGTGAAGGATTCTTATTTGAACTAACAATTACTCTTTATGATGACAACGCATCGATCATTGATAATGGAGCGTCAAGACATATAATAGGATAAAGTGAAAAACTTAATAATCTACCAAGGGAACCATCATCAGATGTAGTGGAGCTAGGATACAACAATATTTATGTAATCAAGGGCCATGGATCTTCATCATTGAAGTTGGAAAGTGGAGCAGAGCTACATCTCAACAACGTACTCTATTTCCCTAGTTTGAAAAATAATTCACTTTCCATTTCTTGTTTAGAAAATAAAGGAGATATGGTTACATTTGTAGATGGCAAAGTTTTTGTTTGGGGAAATGGTTCAAGTATTGAAAAGGAAAAGGTTATTTGAGTTCATGACGGAGGACTATATAGAGTTATAACACCATCTTCTCAAGCCCTAGTTCACATGGAGATCAACCCTATCGAACTATGGCATAGAAGATATGGGAATATTCATTAAAAGATAATACGCTCTATTAGTCAAATGGTAAATGTCATCCCCAACATTAAGGGAGATCATGAAGGAGTATGCAAGGGATCAAATTTGGGAAAGAATACTAGGAATCCTTTTAAAAGTAGTGATACAAGGTCTAATGAGTTATCGTACCTCATTCACTCTGAGGTGTGTGGGCCAATGTCTAATAAATCTCTTTGAGGACATATTTATTAAATGACCTTCATTGATGATCACTCTATAAAAACATGGCCCTATCTTCTCAAGACAAAGGATGAAGTATTTGAAAAGTTCAAGAAATTTAGATGTGAATTTGAGATCATAACCAAAAGAAATATAAAGACATTGAGATATGAAAATGGACAGGAATATAGTTCAAAAGAGTTGATTACATATTATAAAGAAGTGGGTTTTAAGAGGGAGCTCATTGTTCCCTACAAACCTGAACATAATGGCGTTGCAGAAAGTCAAAATAGAACCATTGAACAATGCATATAGTCTATGGTATTTGATCAAGATCTTCCAAAATTTCTATGCTGAGAAGAAGCAAAAAAAATAATATATATACAAAATATAAGTCCTCATAGAATCCTTGATAACATGACACAGGAAGAAGCATTCATAGGGAAAACCATGTGTAGACCATCTCCAAATATTTGGGTGTCCCACATACATTCATGTTCCAAAACAAAAGTGAAAGAAGTTGGAATATACAAGCATAAAAGAAATATTTTTGGCTATTGCATGGATGCTATATTTAATTAAAACCATTCCTACAAAATATCCAAGGATATACCAATCGAATTTGATGAAGAAGATGTCTCATTATTTAAAGAAGAAGAGCATCATGACAAGGCACCTACAAACCAAGAAGAATAAGAAGAAGGACCAAGTGAGCCTATTCAACCTGCATTCATTCCTGAAATGAAGAAGAGGCCAAATTGATTAAAAGATACACTTGAAGATGTCGAAGGACATGGAGAAAGTAAAGGATAATTTAGAGAAAGTCAAAGATGAATGAGATATTTAGGATATGCAACATACATGAAAAAAATTAATAGAAGTAGAACCAACTACCTACGAATAAGCTACTTATCGAGAAGAATGGAAGAAATAGATGCATCAAGAATATCAATCCATGATGAAGAATGGTGTATGGGAAATCATTCCTAAACCAAGTGACAAATTAATTGTCACCTCCAAATGAATTTACAAAATAAAACATGTCATTGAAGGGATCATAAGCAAATAAAAATATATGTTGTCACATGGGATTTGTCATGAAAGGAAGGAATAAACTATGAAGAAAAAATTGTTGCCACTACCAAGTATACTCCTATCAGATATTTGGTTTCACTCGCTTCTACTATGGGATGGAATATCCATCAAATGGATGTTAAAATAACATTTCTAAACGGACCATCTCCAAATATTTGGGTGTCCCACATACATCCATGTTCCAAAGCAAAAGTGAAAGACGTTGGAATCTACAAGATGAAAGGAATATCTTTGGCTATTGCATGGATGCTATATTTGATTAAAACCATTCATACAAAATATCCAAGGATATACCAATCAAATTTGATGAAGAAGATGTATCATTATTTGAAGAAGAAGAGCATCATGGCAAGGCACCTACAAACCAAGAAGAATAAGAAGGACCAAGTGAGCCTATTCAACCTACATCCATTCCTAAAATGAAGAAGAGGCCAAATTGATTGAAAGATACACTTGAAGACGTCGAAGGAAATGGAGCAACTAATGGATAATTTAGAGAAGGTCAAATATGAATGAGGTATTTAGGATATGTAGCATACATGAAAAAATTAATAGAAGCAAAACCAACTACCTATGAATAAGATGCTCATTGAGAAGAATGGAAGAAAGAGATGCAGCAAGAATATCAATCCATCATGAAGAATGGGGTATGGGAAATCATTCCTAAACCAAGTGACAAATCAATTGTCACCTCCAAATGGATTTACAAAATAAAACATGCCATTGAAGGAAGCATAGACAAATAAAAATCTATGTTGTGACATGGGATTTCTCATGAAAGGAAGGAATAAACTATGAAGAAAAAATTTCACCCACTACCAAGTATACTCCTATAAGATATAGGGTTTCACTGGCTTCTCCTATGGGATGTAATATCTATCAAATGGATGTCAAAACAAAATTTCTAAATGCACCCATTGATGAAGAAGTATACATTGAACAATTGTAAGGATTTGAAATAATTAGTATGGATACACATGTTTGAAAAGTCAAGAAAGATCTATAGGGCTTGATGCAAGCTCCCGGGATTTGGTATGCAAGAATGGATGCATATCTCTTAAGGGTTTGGTTCGTCAAAAGCTCTGTTGATTCAAATATCCACATCATGATAGTGAATAATGAACCTATCATTATACTACTAGATGTGGATGATTTGTTTATTATAGGTGTTGAGTGCAAAATACTAGAATGTAAGAAAATACTAGTAGAAAAATTTTAAATAAAATATTTGGGACTCATGCATTATTACTTGGGCTTGGAAGTTTCATATAAACCCATTGAAATATATATTTGTCAAGGAAACTATGTAATAATTATGTTATAAAAGTTCGGTATGATGGATTCCAAGCATGTGACCACTCCCACGATCACTAATCTCAAGATGTTGAGAATCTCCAACCATAGCCTCGTCGATCCTATTAGATATCCTAAGTTGGTGGGCTCTCTAATATACTTGGTAAATACGAGACCTGATATATGTTTTTTTGTAAATGTTCTTATTCAATTTCAGTATGGGTCTTTCCATGACCAGTGGATAGTTTCCATGAATATCTTGAGATACCTACGTGGCATAATACAACACTATCTAAAGTATGGTGGAAAAGAGTTAAACTAATAGGTTTTACACATTCTGATTAGGGTGGTAGTGAAATTGACGGAAGGAGCAATATTGGTGGTTGTTTTAATTTTGGATTTGCAATGATTTCATGGATGAGTAGAAAACAAGATCTTCTTGCATTAGGTATTACTGAACAAATAGATGTTGTTGCATGTTAAGTAGGAAAATAATTTGTTTGGTTAAGAAAACTCTTGTCAAATTTGTTGATGTTTGAAGACCCCATATTCCATTTAAGGATGAAGTATATCAATAATAAATATTGCAACATTAGGAGTTTGGTATAAGATGGGGTCTTGAACCTATAATATATTCTAATAGATGAACATGTAGTTGATGTGCTAACAAAATCTCTTTTTGAATAAGAAGTTTGAATATTTTAGAAGCATGCCTGGATTGGTTGATGTTACAGATTTAGTTGATAAGGAGAGATGAAAAATCTTATGGAAATATTCTTGGGAGGACATCTAGTTGGCCTGTGTGTTGATGTCTAGATCCTGAAGTAGCGAGGGCATCATTGGTCATGGAGCTCTAGCCTTGGATAGACACCTAGAACCCTGGGTTGGTGACATAGCTTAAAATATTGACGGTACCTAGAGTAGTTAAAAGTTGAGTTCACCTTAGTACCACTTGATTAGAGTACCCTGGTCATGTATTTAATATGTAGCACTATGTGTGCTACAACTCTTCATAGTTCATATCATTTTGAGATATTCCATTTAATTGTGTGTGTATATATATGTGTGTGTGTGTGTGTGTGTGTGTGTGTGTGTGTGTGTGTGTGTGTGTGTAGATATGAATACCTCCCTAGTTAAGATAGATTGTTGAAGAATCTAACTAGTGTCAGTCTTCATAATTGTACTTATCAAAAGAAATTTTAATATTAAATAAAATGACTTATTAAATCATGGATTTCATGCTTAGGTCAATGTTTTTAGGTCAAGTCCTCCATTGGAGGCTTCTAGGTTTTGGCTTGAGTCAATACATTCGTTGTCATTTTTACTAGACCCTTCTTGGGATTTTGTATCATGTAAAAATAATTATTTTTTAGTAAAAAAGGTATTTGTAATTTGCACACCAAGTTGATCCTATCCCCATAAAGTCAGCCCACATTAGGGAATTTTTATTGAGTATAAATTCTATATATAGACAGTTAGTTTGACCTATTTGGAGCACTCATTGACCAAGTTCGATCTACGAGGAAAAGAAGCAGAAAAAGTGAGTGAAGTAGCTAGAAAGACCTAAAATGAGTTATTGATCTATCTATCTTTCACATGTACAAAGTTTTGTGTACTTTTTGGGGTCCAAATTCTTAATCTATTGCATGTCCAAATGTTTGAATCTATTGCAACTTGGAGACTTTGACAGGGATCATCTCTTGGAAGGAGGGTTTTACTTGGTGGGTGGAGGAGGTATTTGTATAGGTATAAGAGGTCTTGTATTATCTCATCTTTATTTGAATCTACTAGTGGAAGAGTTGGACTAGATTTTCCCTTTGAAGAGGTTTTTCCCTAGTTGAGTGCCTACATCTTGTGTCTCTTGTTCTTGTGGTCTTCATATACATATAGTTTAGTAATTTCTTGATGAAATATAAGATAATAGAGAAGTAAAATAAGCCAAAACAATTCACAAGCAATTATCAAGAAAGAGGAATCAAACCCTAATTCCTATAAGCATTCATTTCTCAACATTTCTCTGGTCATTAATTCATTTTCTCGAGTGATCATATAATAGTATATTATGTTGTGTATTTGGTCATTAATTGTGGAAATTAATGACCAAATTTATGACTAAATATACTATTAGACAATAAAATTGAGACAACTAATTAATGATTAAGTTAAATACGACTAAAAGTTGGTCACATTATAAGATAACTTAAATTAGCCACTTTTGGTCATCGAGTAAAAGATGGTCATTTATATGTGCATTTTAGTCATTTTTTAATTAACTAATTGGCTATTTTGTACTAGTGAGGAAACTAGTGACTTGGAAAAAAAAAGGATAAGAAAATGCAAGCAAGATCTGAAGTGAAAACCTCCTATAGGGGCTTAGGAAGGCATATTGGTTGAAAACGTCATTGAGGCAACTAGTAGGCCTAGAAAAGAGAAAAAATGATGAGAAAAGAGTAAAAAATGAAAAAATGAGAAAAAAAGTGAAGAAGAAAAAGAAGGGGAAGAATGAAAACGAATATTCTTTGCTACAAGTATATATGTAGGGTTTATCCAACTTGCACACGCAACAACGAGTTTATCAGGAAAACAAACATCTAGTCAAGGGTAGCCAACATTGACTTTTCTGCATTTTGTACCAAGATTATCCAAAATGGCTAAGACAAAGTCCATACATCTCTTTTCATCCTCACAATGCATCCCCATTCCATTTTTTATCATTCCCAATGCATTCCTATTCATTTTCTTCGCTATCCTAAAGTGCTATAGGAAATATTTGTACTTCTACAGGATTGCTAAAATATACAAAGCCCATTTTTATTTTTTACCATATATTGCAAACCATGCATCCATTGGTCGAGTTTGTTTTAGGGGATATGCATAAGGATGATGGTAACATTCTTAAAAAAAAATCAGCAAATTCTACAGGATATTTTTTGAGAAATTGGCCGCCATCACCTACAACCATTTCTCGTTTTTATCAATATTTGTTCATCCATTAGCTAAGATGTTTTATGGGGAGGTGCATAAGGATGATGGAAACTTGCTCAAAAATTTTCAGGGGAATCCAATCTACCATTTGAAATATATGGGTTAAAAACGTTTTCTACACGATTGTCCCATAATTGCTACATGATCGATCTAGATTTGCTACAAGATTGTCACCGGTACAAAAAAAAAGGTACAAATATTGTGTTTTCCACCTAAGAGTAAGGTGAGGAGTCCACATTGACATCATCATCCATTTTCCACACTAGTTTTCGTCTCCTCCATTTGAATTTACACTTCTCTTGATAAGCAAACACTCCTTCTCACCCTTCTTCCATCCCTTCCACCATAGAAAAGGCCTATAATCCTTGTCTATAGGTTACCCATGAATTATTAGTATTTTAAAATGCATCACCTAAATTAAATCATGATCCTAGGAGTCTCTACGTGACTACCACAGGAGGACACACATCCATGTAGTATTTTGCACATCCCCTGCCAGACCATAGCTATAGCACTAGATTTAGATGTTAGTCACCATGGAGCATTTGAGGATTATAAATTTTATCCTAAAGAACCTACAAGACACTATATTAGTTGTTATTAGATTATTGATAACCCAACAAGAAGAAACATCTGATCCAAAGAGTACCTACATGAAAAATTGACCTATATCAATGAGCTTCGGCCAAACAGAAGAACATAAAAAAATTATTTCTTTCTCGAGAAATTGCAGAAATCAAGGGAGGAAAATTAATTACCTCTGAGAAGAAACTGAGGTAGCCTCACCCTGACCAAATATTCCATGCAAACATCAAGTGATGAAGACGTCAACTTCATAACCACTAAAGGCAGCTTCAGCGGTCATATCAATAACCTCAATACCACCACTAAAAACACATCAAGGGTAAAATCCAGGTATGAAAACCTCAAAACCTATCCCACAAACTTATTTTAGCACAAGAAAATGTTGCAAGTGTATGAAGGAAAAGGGATTTTATAGCTAAACTTGCTAGCAGAGTAGATTCAACCTTATCTAGTAGTTAACTTCATTTTTCCACTAAGACACCCACATGTGTGAGCGAGGAACAAGACAAAAGTGAAAAAGACTTGAGAAACTGTATCTTATCATTTAGTCACAATAAAGGATGAGTGCAAAGAGGTAGGTGGGGGAATATTAGTTAACTCAAATCTATCTAAGTTTATTTCGCATGCAATGAAGAAAGGGAAAGAAATAAAAGCAAAATAATAATAATAATAACAAGGAAATAATAAAGATAAAAACAAGGAGGTGGACCCACCACCTCTTAGCGTGCAAACTGGCTATTACGAGATCCTACATGCACTACTATAAGATACAGATAGAATTCTGCAGGATCCTACAGGTTGTTACAGGAAGTTGGCAGAGTGCTAGAAGATGGTAAACTTCACTGAAAACAACATGAAAGCCTCAATATGCAAGGAAATATTCAAATGAAATGTAAGTAAAATTTATTCCTGTAAGAAATTTGTCATAATTATTCCAAAGACCCCTTATCCATCTAGAAAAACACTCTCCAGATTCCAGTAAGAAAAAAATAGTTGGATTGGATGAGCATAACATTTGTTTGGGATGTTCCACTTTGATAAAAGTTTAATTAAGCCATGGGAGGAGGATTTAGAAAAAGAAGCAACTAATATTGAAGGGGAGGACTCAAAGAAAGAATCATACAGAAAAAATAAAATATAGGCTGAGCCAAAGTCAAAGGAAATAATTGAAGAGCTTGTAGGTTTCCATCCAGCAAGGGGAAATACATCCATGTTAGTATCGGGTGTATCAATGTTATTATAGGGATACACTAGTAGGTTGCTCAGACGATGAGCAACAATTTTATTAGGGGGTATGACAGGACTCCAAATTAGATTCAAATTAAGGCCCATATAAAATTTCTTAGCCATATAAATCCTATATTAAATCCTTCCTTCTACACTTAATAATTTTTTCTAGCTTTAATATGTTCATTAGGAAGGTTTACAGATAATTGCATATTATGTACCTAACAATATTCTTTGTAGAATATTGTGAGAATATTGGGCAAATTCTGAAGATTTGGAACTTGAGATAATATAGGGACTTTCTCCCTATTATAGGATGGATAATAAATGAATGGGATATTATGAAATTAGTGAATATATTGTAGAGCTCCATTGATTGTGAAAATCTAGGGATGTATTCCCCACTACAGGAGAAACCAAATTTCAGTATGTAATAAAGGTGCCTCCTACTGGGAACCAAATCAAATTTTCTATGAGTTTTGGATGGAAGCATCCCCCCTCTTCAAAGAGGCTTCCCCTCAAGTAGTATTGTATAAATAAATGGGCTAGTATCCCAACATCAAGTTCAAGTTAGTGGATAACAAACTTTGAGGAGTTGCAAACTTCTTTGCCTATTATTTTGGTATGTATGAATATTTTGATAGTGAATGAAAGCCATATTATTTTTATTATGAACCGCCTTTAGAGGGTTAAGTACTCTTTGGTTAGGGACCAACCTAGAGGCTCTAGTCTCTCTCCTTTGTGTATTTTATTCATGCAACTTATTTCCTATATCTAGCTACCAGTATTTACTTTCCTTTCTAGCATAATTTTTTTATGAGAATATTATGTTTTTGGGTTTGTCAATCACCTCTCTTATTGGAAGAGTAGTTGTAGATATTATGTTGGAAATCTAAAAACATAGTTAATTTCCTACTATAATAGTTAGAACTTGAATTAGTTTCCTTTTTTATCTTTTTTTTCTCCAATTAAATCATTTGTTTGGTAGTATTTTCAACCATCAAAAGAAAAACTTGCCTTGTGTGTAGATCAACGTATTGGTTTGTAGGGCTGATCATTTTCATTTACACTTTTCACTCCATCACCAACACTTTCCTTCCTTCCCCAACGCCCTCTTTAAGAAGATTGTTTGTAGAGATCACTTTTTAGATTTGTTAGAGGCCATTACGTTCATCTTTCCTTGTGCAAGATGGGATCTTGAGGATGAATAGGCTTGGAACCCTTCCGCTACCTTATCCCCCATTTATTACATTTAGAACGCCTTCTAAGCCCACAGATTGCTCTCATATATGATCCTGTAGCAAAAATCCTCCAAATAAATTTTGATTTTCACCATAACACTCCTGACCACCCTAGGCACTCCATAATGATAATAATACCATAAATATAAATAAATGTAATTGGATACCTACCAGGAACTTTGATTTGGTTAATAAATTAGATAGACAATCATTACCAACAATCATGTAGCAAAAAAATAGTAAATTGTTTGCTAATTTGTAGCACATTTAAACAAGGTAGTTTTTGAGTGATTGCACTTGTATTGGAGTCCCATGAAATCCTACTTAATAAAAACATTCACAACATCAAAATTTCACTTGATCAGGTTAGAAATTGCATAGGTTAACTAGCTCACTAATTCTTGAATTTATGTTTTTTAGAGTATTAATTTCTGCTAAATTTCTTGTAGCGGTTTGTTGTTTACCTCTTATTAACTCAAAACTCATGGTAGAAGTATATTTACAACCTATGAATGCTCTAAGGCATCTTGGGTTGAATGGAGGTTTGGTTAGGTTGCCATTTAGGTTTTACATTGCTTGCTTCTTGAATGTTGATTTCTGTAATTAGTCTAGATTTCCTTTTTGTCATTTACACTCTAGCAAAAGTAGAATATGTTTACTTATTGTTATTTACGTTTTTAAACTTAGGACTAGTGGGTTTCCTATGTATTTTCTCATTTGAAGTTGTTTCATTGCATTTTTTCACTTGCACCAAAGGGAGTCAAACTAGGAAGAGGAAGGTGTATGTTGCACATATGGTGTTGGCCCCTCTTAAGTTTGTACGAACTCCAGATTCATAATTAGAGCTGGAAACATTGGGATTTGCAAAATTCTTGTTGCAATACAGGGGCTCATCAATGGGACTAGAGACATTACTCAGAGAGATTTGAAGAGGATGAAACCTTGTCTTTGGAAGGAGACAAGAACATAAACTGTGTCAATTTAGCGCCTTCGGAAATAAGAAAAATAATATGAGCAGAATTATTTAGAGAAAGAGAAATAGATGATGATGCGAGAGATAATTAAGCCACATAATTTTCCATAACAAGCAAGGAGACGAAATTTATAATATTTGAAATAGGAAGATAAATAGATCCAACAACCAATACAAGATCACTAGATAGTGTATGTCCTTCTTCTTGAGCTGCATGTTGGTTGAACGGAGTAAGATGAAAATTTCCCATAAAAACATCAGTCCTCATATGTAAATCACCACTGCTTCCTATTGTGACCTTAAATAAGCAACCATTCCCTTGGCCAAGACTTAAAAATTCCCCTGATCTGATTGGGAAAATTATTTTGTTGTGCTAAATTCCTTTTCAAAATATGTTAAATTTTCTTAAGGATTCATGAGAGTATTTGCAAATTTAAAACATGAGTTTTAAGTGTTTTTATGTAATTTTAATGTGTAATTTAACATAAACAAATGATTGAACAACAACATATAATAGACATAAACATCACCATAAATAGTATCACAGTAGCACATGATGAAGGAGTTGAACCCTCCGGGGCCATGTCTACTTGGTCCAACATCCAATGGCTTAGCCCTCTCTATTATGCTAAAAAATGTGAATAAATCAGTTTACAATGATCATAAAGCTTTGAAACCTTTTCCAATAGCTCCAAAATGCCAAAAAAAAGTTTGTGTAGCCCAGGTTTTCTCCTGATTTGGTCAAAAACTCATCAAGTTATGATTTTCCCAACTTTGGTTGTTATGCATTCTACAAACCCTATAAAATCTGACACCTAACCCATCATTCACCCCAAATTGTGCTAACGGAGAACCATTTTGCCCAAAAACTAAGGCAAATTATGAGCAGCTTAATTCAGCGTCTAAAGCCTTAAGTCGAAAAAAATTGGGCCACTTGTCCAAGGCTAAGTCCAATGACTTGCCCCCACCAACTGGGCCCCAACTCCCCTCCAATTGGTGGTCGTATGGTGTTTGCTTGACCATGGGCTAGCCCCTCACCCGAATGGCACATTCATAACATTTAAATAAACATCGTCCACTATATTTATTAAAAATTATTTATTTGGAACGTTGGTGGAAGGCTTTGGACTTGAGCTCAAATATCGTAGCTTTAAACCCCACTACTACTACTTGGACTTCGACCAAATTTTTTGGTGGACCCTAGACTACCATGTGGTGGCCTTTGGGTGGGCCACGTGTCAACACGTGGTTGGCCACCAATCCAACCAATCAAAACCGTTGATTCTAAAATAATAATGAAATGCTTCTTGTCAACCTACCATTCATTGGAGAAGCCAGGTGACTAGTCAACCTACCATTCAGTAGCATGTCAGTAGTACAGACTCCTGAGTGGGCTGTCAATTTTTTACAAAAATTCGTTTATTTGGGAAAGTGAACATAGCATGATTCTGGGAGCATACAGTGTCTGTTTCACATGAAACGAGTTGCATCAGATTCAAAATGTTGATCACTATGCGGTCATTCAGGTTCCACACCAATCTGACAAATTTTATTTTTGAGCACCTAATCATCCACCCTACTCTGGAACACCCCTATTTTCCTTTGAAATACATTTTCCCCAAGTTTGGCAGAGGGAATTCTTCTAATAGATGACCATATTGATGAAACAATGGTAGAAAAATAGGATTTCGTCATCGTTTAGTGTTTTAATATAGGTCACTCCACAAAATGTATGGCCCAGATCTTGGAGTAAGCCTTCACGAGCATCAAGAGAGATAAAAAACCTTGCAAGAGTCATGTTCCCCATCATCTCAAAAAACCAGTGTCTGACATAACTTATCCTTTTGACATAAAAGAGAGGGGTCCATCTTTTAAGAAGGAATGAAGTAGAGTTAATACACAAGGGTTTTCTAAGACCCCATTTTACCACTTCCACTATGATAAATTTTAGTGGAAACTATCTCATGGGACTAGGATACAAACCCTCATAATTTCCTTTAGTGGTTTTCCCATTCTCTTTGCATCCAAACCTAATGAAATTTCATTGGGAAGTATTGTCCTCAAGCCCTTCTTACCAAGACTTTTTTCAGAAATTTCCACCACTTCCCCCTTCTACACATCTTCTTCAAACACCATATGATGGTCTTTGTCCTTTAATATAGCACATTCCTACTTCTACCTTCTTTTACTAGTTGACAATGTTCCTTCCAAGTTGATCCCATTTAGGATTTCCTCTCTTCTAACCTGATTCCCCTTGTTTTCCATGACACCCTCACGCATCTTTATATGATGTCACCAAACCAAGAGTGGACTCTCCATATAAATACTCCTCCAAACTAACTGAGGAGAAACGACGTGAGGTCGTTTATGAAACAGGATGAAGAGCTAAGACCCCTACTAAAACCCCTGACACCAAAATAGTAAAGTGACAAAATGTTAGGCCTGTGAAAACCCTCACATTTGGAAATGATCCTCCACATTGAAATCCTCCTGAGATTGAAGCAATCAAGCCCTCATATTTTGAAAACCATAGATGTGAATTACTAGCTACTACAACATTCAAGTCAAAAGAAACCCTCAGAGCTAAAGAGATATATGACTAAACCATAAACGCTAATGTTCCACTAGTGATTGTTTATGGGGGAAAGATGAAATTGCACACTTCCCTACCACCTGCAGATGAAACAATGTGGTTTCTCCCCTCGTATGAGTGCAAGGTGTTTGACTATGCAATTTTGCATGCGTCCGAGATGGCACATATTTCCAGATGAATAAATTATACTCTGGTTTTGGCAAGTAATCCGCTAACCCTCCCGCATAGTTCTTCATATGTCAAATAATATGTAACAAACTGCTAGTAGGTAGTAATGCACCATCAATATCTCCAAAATGACTAAGACCCCACAGTCACTAAATGGGGAGAACGATAGAAAACTCCAAGGAATACTTTCCTAAAAAATCCCTCGTCGTAGAGTTCCTTGACATAGGGTTTCACCATCTCTAGCATGGAATAACAATCCAATAATAGTAGGCAAACAATGTATATCACTAGTAGGAAATGGATGCTAAGTAATAATATCTAACCAATAAATTACTACTAATTTGTAACATGCAGAAATAGAAAATCTAAATGGCCTTTAGTTTTATTATCCCCATTTATTGAGTTCTAGGGTTGGACACAAATAATGTGTGTTGGTTTAAATTTATTATCATTCTATCACATTTCATCCAAAAACTTTATGTTTTTATTGAGAATTCCTATGTAGAGCACAAAGACTCTATATTGTATTATAACCATTTAGCTACTAAATAATACATTGGGTATGCTTAAAAGTGTGGTGTTTTTTTACCATAAGGGTTTTCCCTAGGAAATTGTTGAGTAATGTTTTTCTATTTCTTTCATTTATTTTCTTCTTATCATTTCCAATATTTGCTTAAATTTTTATAGACATTATTCTCTCATTTTTTAGTGTATTAGGTGCATTTTCCCTCTTTTCTTCCTTTCATTTGGTATTAGATCCCAATCACCATGGTTACAAGGTGTTAGGGAAAAAGATCACTTATTTAGTTTTGATTTGAGTGGAAGCTTATGCAAAATGAAATCTTCATACAATGAAATGGAAAGAAAAAACTAAAACAGAGAGATGGAAGCTTAATGTAACTAACATTGAGTTATGAAAGCTCAATATGGAGAATCTACTTGTCAATTGAGATATATGGGTCATAATATTTGTAACTAAACCTGCAAATATGAAAGATAAAAAGTGGGTGGTGCTAAAGAGAAAGATAATAAGCCTTACTAAGATTTATTTGGATAATTCAATGTTGTTGAAATCCTTTTGTAAGAAACCCACAACAAATATCTAGAAGAAGTTGGGGGCCTTGTATTATGGTAAATATCCAGTTAATAATCTTTTTTCTTAGAAACTATTATTTCTCTTTGAGAATGGGAAATGGAGATTTTGTAATTCACACTAAATAAATTTAACATTATTATGAGGAAACCAGTTTAATATGAAGTGAATATGGATGAGAAGGATTGATATAATATCCTTATGTTTTCTTTTCCATATTCATGGGACAAGCTATGGCCATTTGAGTCATTGTAAATATCGTAGTTCTTGATGAGGTTTTGGTTTTTTTATTCTTGCATTAGGTGAGGTACAAAGCTTCTAGATCCATTAATGAGGCATTAAATATTCATTGTTGTCTTCCTATTTATCTTCCTTATTTATTATAAAGGAAAACATCTTACAATCTTGTACTAGCAAAAACTCATACCAGTACACAGGCACCCACCTAAAGAAGGCTACAACATTCTCTCATTCTCCAACACACACTAAAAGGGAGCTCCAACCCCTTGATCGTGTTTAATATCTCCTACCGAAAGTGATCTCCTACCCCCTATACAAATTCTCCAGCTACTATAGTAAGGAAGCTTTGACTTCTTCACTTAGGGATCCAACCATTGGAACCTCTTCGGACAATGTTTCATAATACTTCATACTGGATCCACCTAACTCAACACATCAAATTTGTAGGCCACATTTCATCATAGTTTCATATTGGACCCACTTCCATCATTATACTCAAACCAAGTAACAATTATGAAACCAATCACTGAATCAAATCATCCAATCATTGAACCAAATTAATTGTCAAATCAATCACTGAATCTTATTCAACCAATGGAACAAGAGAAAACCAATTCATATCATATCATATATAAGCATAACCATTGATACGTATACCATACTATATATTGCTCATCATAGAAACCAAATGCTATCACTGCAAACCCTAATCAAACATATGTTAGAATGTATAGGCTACTCTTATGAATCATACCCGTGTATGTATGCACTTCCCTTGAATAAGACCTGTGTACAAATCTCAAATAACTGGCACTTGAATATGAATCACTGTCACACTAAACTAGTCACTAATTCACATACTAAATCCATCATAGATTTGCTAAACAAAATACAAATCACCAAATAGTAGCATCATCACTAATCAACATTCCATTCCATAACCAAATCAACCCAACTAGTGTTCTCAAACACAGATTATTATGAGAGAGACAACAACAAACATAATAGAGTTGAGCAAATGTCATCAACAACCCATAATGTAAAGCCCTAGCACGTATACATGACTTTTCCGTAGGATATTCACATATGTATGCACTTCCCATTCTCAACACCTACATACAAGTTTCGAACTTTCACATAATATATATGCAACTACTTAGAAGATGATCCGTGTGTTGTCACTCAATACATTATGGGTTTCAATGGGTTAAGGTTTCCCAATAGCAATGAAGTTTGGAGCTACTTTCCTATGCCACATAATATCTCAAAGCTTAATCAAACCCTCTCCATTGTCTAGTGCCCATAAATATCTTTTCAATGGTATATAGAAATCCAAGAATGAACATTTGGATCCAAAGTTAGAGCATGTTGAAGATCACACTCGACAGGCCTTGAAACTAAGAAAATGACTAAGTATGAGGGAAAATATCACATATTGGGGGCCTCGGGCACAATAAGCCCTGCACATCACAATACTACATATCAGCAGCCCCGCAGCCTCACACATCACAATCTTGCATATCGACAGCCTCGCAATCCCTCACATCAGCTTATCGGACATATCTGAGGGCCCCGGGAGTTCATAGGCTTATCGGGGATCGACGGCAGGAAAATCCCACATCCCACAGTCCCCCATGGCCCCCATAATACCAATGGGCCATTGTTAAGGAATAGCAGGGGAGGGGGAGGGTTGGGAATACATTTATCGTGTTAATAGCGGGGCAGGGGCTAATTTCATTTTACGAAGGAAATGTACGCAAAGAGAGCGATGGGCGGGTCCTTTCTCTCTCCTCCACGTGGTTGTACTATTTATGGGAGGTTAGGGGCCCCAAGCAGAGTGAATCCTGCATCTCAGTGCAGTCTCGCATCTCGCAAATTTTCCTAACGAGCAATAGTTAGATACCACGCAGTCCTGCAGTCACAATAGTCCTGCATTCCACATCTCGCATGGCCCCCACAATACCTTATGGACCATCCTTAAGGAATTGTTGGGGGGGGAATCATTGATAAGTCTAGGTCTTAGTGTTAAAGTGCTAGGAGGCTGAAAACAAAATAAAAAGGAAAAGCATGGTAAAACCAAGCCAAGGTTGGCCCTTTCTCTCCCCTCCACATGGCATACAACATATCGGGGATTGGAAATACTACATCCCGCAATCTCGTATTATCGGCAATGGGAAATACCACATCCCACAATCCTTTATTATCAGCGATGACAAGAGCAGAGGGGCTACCTCCCCAAAAATCATATGGGGTTGTGATATTGCGATTTAGTGCAAAATCATTGGGGAGGGCTAAAACTCATTAACAAAGGAAATTCTTGTGAAAACATGTATGGGCAGTCCTTTTCTCTCTCTCCTAAAGGGGGCCATGTGGCATCATATGATTGGTCCTCATATTTGATAAGGTAGATGACGTTATAAATGATGTGGCATTATCGAGGGCACGTGCCAGTACTTATGCTAATGTGGTAGATGACATGTGTCACTTAGTTTCAGCATTTTCAAGGGTCTTATGGGACCATTTCCAGGTGACACATGTCACCACTCACAAGGTTACACATGGCAATGATGATGTCATCTTGCATATCAATGATTGTAGCCACCTAGGGGAGAAACTTAAGGAAAAGTGCATTCACCACTAGGATGCAAGATTCTGAGTAACAAATAAAGAGGACCCTGGATTTGATATTCCATAGAGGTTCTCGGATTCAACGTATTTGTTGATGCAGTGTAAGGGGCTATCAAAGGCTTTTCAAGATTATAAAGGAAATGGCCTCTAAGCAGCAGTTTAAAGCTTTAGTGCCCAAATGGCTAAGGGCTCAGTTCAAGCCCCCAATCACATGAAGGAAGAAGTACAAATGGGTTGAAAGAATAAGGGCTTAAAGAATAGTCAGGCTTGCCTATTTTACGATATTCCTATGTTAAAATCCCACACTCAAATTTCATCCTTATTACATCATAATAAATGACACCAGGCCTTTCAAAGCTCCAGTAGTGTCTAGCAGAGTTTTAATGGGCAGATGGGCCAGTAGATAAAGACTTAAATGGGCATGGCGCAGCAATGGAGTAGTACATGGGACTCAGGAAGATTAATGGATTAGCATGGACCCCCATCCCTCTACATAGCAAAGGATCCCAGAGACTAGCACTTACATTTGACTAAACCCCTACTCCACAGAGGAAGACCTTAGAATAGTAAAAGTAGAAGTGATGGGAGCTAGTTGAGTAGCACGAGAGGCTATACAGTGAGAGAACTACAATCTATAATAGAAGTTATTACCAGGATGGGAACTAATGCAGTTTAATGCTTCTCTTTGAGTGATATTTATTTTGATTTCCTCCAGTCTGATTTGCTTCCAAGAAGGCATTTACTTATGTAATATTTTTGGGCCACAGAGCCATTTATGATTGATATAGCTAGTCAACCCAACAGTTGAATCTAGGCCATAGATATTTTTGTTGTAATGAATGTTCTTTCTCCCCTCTCCAAATAAATGGGGGAAAGAAGGATTAAGAGAAGGTTCAGAAATTCTATAGTAAACACTACATGCTATTTCTAGACTGTATCTCTTTGTAACACATATTTTTCATAATATCAACGGAATGGTGGTGATTCCCTCTTCAAGAATTAGAGTATGTGTTCCCTCTGTTAAAACCCATATTGTGTTCATATTTCTTCTCTGTATTCATGCAATTATAGCTGCTATAAATATTTCAAGCTTCCTCATAGATTTATTTGTATTGATATGTGAATGCAAGTGCCTGTAATTATATCACATATTTACTTGTCTCAAGATAGTTGATTCATATACCTGTGTCGAATATTGAAATCATATCTTTAAATCTATAACACATGAATCATAGCATTCATCTCCTCCTTTATCCATTATTTCTACATGTAACTCAAGTAAGTATAGGTATCCTTAATGCCTCAAGATCTATGTGTTAAGTCTAGAAGTCTTGAAGCATTATTCTCTATGTGATGGGATGTTCCTTCTCTTTTCCCTCTTTCATCTACTCTGTAAAAGCATATTAAGTTGTAAGCCCTTGGACTACTTAGCCTCCACTATTTTTATGCATATTTCTAGGATATGAACCTGTGAAGAAGCACCAGAAACTCATGTCTTATTTCTTTGGATAAATGAACCAACCCATTTTCTATAATATATGTATCTATAGAACATAAGTGTTGTCTCCAATTTCCTGTAAATCATTTGAGACACACCAATCTGGATGTGCCTAGGCACTGGTCTTGTAAGAAATCCAAGGCTATCTCTAGGAGCTACAACAAATTTTGGTGCCATTACCAAGGAATGTATTGAAGGATTTTTCCTGTGGGATACAAAAAATTGAGCACTCTTTGTTTAGGTGAGCAAAGTTTGTTCAAATTTCATTCACAGCACCTTGGTGACTCCACAACACCCCATTATTAATTACCATGGTGTCTTTTAAAAGGCATCATACTCACTCAGATACATCTTAACAAAAAGCATGATTTGTATTTCACCCTGAAAAATTAATTTCCAAGAAAATATGGAAAGATAAAACTCCCACTAACTATGTTATCACCTCACCAACCCTTGAAATTCCCTGATCTAGTTCTCAGCCTGTTGTTGCTCATTATTGAGGACTTACTCCTAAAGCCCTGCCATACCCTCTTTCCCCTCAAAACATTGTGGTCTTGATACCAGTTCCTCATAGAAATTTTAATCCCCCTCAACTAATCCAGATGGTTATTCTAGGATTTTTTCTAATTAAGTATGCACCTCTTGATCTACCTTAGCCCTTAAATGTCATGCACCAATATTACCTTAAGCTTCTATCTAGATTCAATGGGGAGGATGACAACACTTCATAGAGACACATAGAAACCTTTTGTGACTTTGCTGAGAACTTGAATGTGGAACAACTGCATGTGGTCATGAGAATTTTGTACAAAGTCTTGAGGTAGAAGCCAAAAATTGGTTCAAAGGCCTACCAAATTCCTACATCACTACCTGCAAGCAGCTGGAAAATGCTTTCACCCAAAAATGGGGAGAAAAGAGGAATCATGAGTACCTCCTCACTGAGTTTAATTCCATAAGAAAAATACGGAAGGAGGATACCTCATAATTTATCAAAAGATTCAATAAGTAGTACAATAACTTTCCAGTTAACATAAATCCTCCTCCAGCTACAACTCCTGTCGTTTTCTTGGGATCCTTTGAGTTTGACATTTGTTTTACCCTGAGAGAAAGCAAGTCTCTCACTCTGGACCAACTTCAGATCGATGCGCTCGAAGTAGAAGCAAATATAGTCTCGGAAGAGAAGTCAAGGGTAAAGCAAGAACCTACTGAACCCAAAATAGGGAAAGAAAAGGAATCCTCTAGTCAAGATAGAGAATCATCAGACCTGAAGTGGTACAATCTAGACAAACTCATCAAGAGTTTATGAGAAAAGGTTGGAAAGCTTGAAATTGAGAACAAGAACCACTCCAGATAGAATGCTCAAGTCAACAACTGAGGCTATAACCTACAATGTAGAAGGCCTCCACTACAACTACTTCCAAGGGAAATAAAGGAACAACTTGATCAGATCCCTCATCCCTTATACTTTGAAGATGGTGCCAATAAGAAATCATCGGATACATAGGAGATGCAATGAAATATATATTATTCTTTTTCCAAGGAAGAAGATGAGAATATGGATCACCAAGAGGCCAGTCAACATAGAGAAGCAACAATAGATGAGGAAGATATGGATTATTATTGCAAACAATTTGTAGAGTTCATGCAAACACAACCCAAATGTAGGTATAATCTAATATCTTCAAAGAAGAGGTTAGGAGAACTAGAGTAACAAGAAGGAAATTCTCCCCAAGTTTCTCCTCCCACACTAGACAAAGGGAAAGGTAAGCTCCATCATGACCCACCCAACACATGAGCCTCTACAGATAAGGAAAGAAATGCTGTGAAGGGACACATAGAAAATGTGTCACCCGTTATTCCTTAAACTACCAGTGGGAGGGGAGCAATAATAGAGTGAGGAGATATAGAAAAGGCCCAACCCACATTCAATCTCTAGAAGCATATGGAAAAGGTAAAAAATTTTGTTCCTCCGACCGAGCTTCTAAAGAAGCCTAATTACAAAGCCCAAGTCTCTCAATTCATGCATCTAGTCACCTCACCACCAACCTAGGATAGTTTGAACCTCTAAGAGGAGAGTCCTGTTAACACCCAGGTTGTTCCCTTTGACTCCAAGGGAATACGGCCGGGGTAACCACTAACCAATCTTTGGATTACAGCTTCTAGCCCAACTGTAATCAGAGAGGGCTCTCTCTTTAAGGTTTGTCTCTGTTCTGTGGAGATTTTAGGCTAGTTATGAAGTAAGGGTTTTGATTTATGTTTGGTTGAAAGGATGTCTTTCTGTACCTAAAGTGGAAATCTGCAGATAATGTTAGTCCATTGGGCAATGGAGTCTGTGGCTACTGGTTTTTTGAAATCTTGAGTTGAGCAGCTGAAATTACAGGGCCATTTGAATACTTCATAAAACAAACTTGAAATTATGATGGTGAAATGTAAATAACCAGTGAAAAGCAATTAAGAATTTTCCACTAAGCTGGGGTGTGGGAAAGAGATATATTCCTCGGGAGCAAACTTGAATTCCTGAAACAATAATCACTGTGAAATATACACTGTGAGAGGGCAGGAATTAAGAATTACACCTTTATTACTATAACTGAAGAAAACATTTATAATAGCTCAGATTGAGTTCAGGGTAATCTGTGATTAAATCCTGGAACTATTCTTTTTCCTTGCCACTAACTGTAAAGCACATAAGCATGAAAGAGATATGAAAAGATAACAAAACACATAACGAAGAGTTTTAGGGAAAACTTATTGTGCCATGAAGTACGCAGGAATCTTGTAACATTCAGTTAAACACCACAATGCATCAAACAACACAGAGCTTTGTAAATTCCATCGGCTTTTGTATTACTTCTCTGAGAATTTACAGCAAAAGAACTCTAGAAGAGAAATCCACAACAACCCCTGTAAACTCATGCGAGGGGGAATATATACAAATGTTTCAAAAAATATCTCAGGCATTGAGTCATCTGAGAAATAAATATCTTCACCAACTCGTACAGGAAATAGCAGATAAGAAGTCATTGCAGCTTTCAATACAACATGAATGCTCTTTAATTCTGTCAGAAGACCTTTGGAGGTCATTGAGTAGGTTGAACGCTTTGTTATAAATGATGAATGATGTGTCTTTGCAGCTCTTCCCTCCTGTAGCTTTTCGGCCTCACCTGTGACTGCCAGTGCTGATGTGGTGGCCGAATAGTTTCGCTGAGTTGGCTCAGCCTCTTTTTCTCCATACATGCTGATATATCAAAATTTTCCTATGCATGACGACTTACATATTTCAATGGAAAAAACTTGATTATAGGCTCTGGTTTGATAGTATTAATTGTATTAATCCAGTCCAGACTTCCTGTGTGGGCAATTGATGTCTTAAAATTGCCTTTATAGTCTCCTCCGCCTTTGTATATTTATAGAAATTTGGAGGCACATCAAACAAGTGATTGATTTCATTCATGATAAAAAATAAGTTCTCTACCCTGTTATAGAGATTCTGCCCTGATGCTGGCCCTGATTCTTCTGAAGTGCTGGGCTTTTCTGTAATCTGATTTGTAGCAAAGGTGTTGACCCTCTTGGCATAATTTTCATGGGAAAGTAGTCTTCCTGCGCTGCTCATCAAGCTAGGAAGACCTCTGTTCTGCAATGCTACAAATTTTTCCATGAATTTATTAATCTCTGTCTGCATATCCTGGCTTCTTCTCTCTAATGTCTGTACCAGGGTTCTTAGTGTCAGGACCCTTTTGACTATTGAAATGGTCTCAGTCCTGTTGGTAATTCCCATTGTGGCCAGCTGAGAACTTGTTCTGTGATTAAGCACATTGATCATTTTGTTGGTAGCCTCAGGCATATTGCCTAGATATGCCCTTGCTCTTTGGATTTCCCTATGTGCTTTTCCAATGAGCTCCATCTCCTCATGAATAGTCTCAATATATTGCCACTGGTCAGTGATGGATTGGCCAATATTGGCCCATAGGACTGTCTTGAGCTCAGCTATTATTTTATCAAGTGTGAGCTCTTTCTCCAGCGCATTTATCCTCCTTTTGAGAGCCTTTATCTTTCTTTCTTTCTCAGCTACATTTTGCTTGGATTTATCATATCTTTCATTGAGCTTAGCCAAAGTCTCTTTGGCTTGATTCAGCTCTGTCATTTGGGCCTCCAAGACCTTAATTTCATTCTTGAGTTTCTGCATATCAAGACTTTGAGCCTGCTCTGTTGTTGGTGCTGAGGTAGAGGGTACTGTTTGCTCTGTCTGCTAAATGGGGGGGGCAGTGGTTTGAGGAGCTTCTTCCAGATTGATTATTTCTGGAGAGGGCTGAGAAGTTTGGCCTGCCTCTTTCTGTTGCAATGCTTCCTGCCTCTGATTCTCCCAACTTTTCTTGTGTTAGGATCAGTTGTTTATATAGTGACACCAGCATAGTTGCTGCATCCTTGTCATGTCTCAGCTGGGAAACTTCTTCAGTTTGGGGATGAAGAGTTGCTGGGATCTTGATCATCTTCCTTAATGATGCCATATCTGTATCCCTTAGTTTCAACAGTTCCTGCACAGCTTTGACATTCTTGGGATCATGCCCAAGCTCTATTATGATGTCCTCCAAAGCTTTGATTCTATTGTCCTTTGCTTGAGAGGATGCTCTCTCCAACTCAAGTTGGGCAGTTGTATTATTTAGGCTATTTTCTAGCCTGTAATTCACCAATGTTTTATCTTCCAAGGAGGCATATACCATCTCACCCGTTTTCTTATGTAATTTTATCTGATCCATCAGGTGGATGTCCTTGGCAAGGACCTCAAGGTTGGTCCTGATGTAGTCTGCAGCTGACTGTGGCTGCATCACGGTTGGCATGAAGTGGCTCATAATCATCTTGCCCTCTTGGACATCATAGGCAGACATAAGTCTTTGCTGGTTGGTGGGAGCCATTTTCAACAGATGATTATTTAATTGTATCCTTATGGGCTCATTCCTCTTCTTTATGTCCATGAACTGCTGCTTGATGCTCAGTTCACCTCCTCTTTGTTGGCTTGAGGAGTTAACTTCTCCTCCTGCTGTCCTCTCTTGTTCCTACTGGAAGGAACCTGCAGAGGCCTCCATGCTAGGTGGGCCCATGCCCAAAGATTGCCCTATTGGCATTTCTTCCTCTGAAAGAGGATTCATTCTACGCCTCTTTTCCCCTTGAGTTGTTGATGTTGTGAGGGGAGTCTCTCTGTCCCTTTTCCTGTTTATGTCCTCCTTTTGTGGGGTTTGAAGGACTGAAGCTTCAGCTCTTGTTTCTTGCCTAGGAGGCACAATTTGTGGTGGCTGCTGCTTAGTGACAATTGGGGCCTCTGTTGTGTGCTCTTCTTGCACTGGTTGTTCCTTTTCTTGCTGTTGTACCTGTTGTTGTTGCTGTACTTCCTCCTGTTGTACCTCTTCCTGAAGTGGCTACTCTATCTCCATTTCTTTCTGCTTGCCTTTGCTAGAGGTTTGATCTGTAGCTTTGACTGCCTTCTGATGTGCTGTGGAGGATGAGGCAGCTGCTCCCACTTGAGTGCTTGTAAGAGCAAATACCTATGCAGAAAGCTCTAAGTCAGCCATCTTTAGGAGATTTCTTCGTGCTCTTTCATTTAATTCTTCTTGTGTGACAGGTTCCTCTAAGGTGCCTCTCTTCTATTTTATTTGGTTTGCATATTTTTCTATGTGAGGCAACCTCACATGGTCATAACTGGACAGCCTATACTTGACCCTTCTTAAGGTTATGAAGTGATTGGGGTCATAAGGTTTCTAGAGGAAACTGGTCTTTAAGCCAAGGCCTTCTAGCATTCTGTCTACCTCTTGCCAGCCTTCCTCCCTTTTGTTATAAATAAAGTGGCCCAATTGGTTTCTTACCTTCAGCTGTGCTTTCTTGCCTTTACCTGAAAAATTCTTCACATCAGCATTCCCAAACTGCCTGAAGTATTCAAGGGAAAACAACCTCATAGGCACATATTTGGGTAGTCTGTATGGGGGTAACTCACAGCCGTATATTCTAATAACGGTGTGATTTTGGTAAAAATACCAATCCCCAATGTTGTATGCCTTGGACAACTGAAGGACCCTCTGCATCTCATCGGTTAGTCTTGGAGGAGGTGAGCTCCGGAGCAGAGACATGGCTGGGTGGATAAAAAGGTCTATAAACTCAAAGTAAGTGTATGGAGAATAGGATATGCAGTGAATAGCAGAGGTCCAATACACTACTGACCTTGGATTTCCTTGTGCATCCACTCTTTTCATAGCAAAAGAAAATTTCTCATGTTGATAGTATAAAATCAAGTGGTAGATGTAGGAGGAGTATCTAAACACCCTTTCCCTTGATAGGTTCATCAATTGCTCATGCATTTTGTCTGATATATAGGTGGCATAGTCATAGCAGATTGGAGTTTTGCCAGGGGAAAACATGAGCATCATCACCAGCACAGTTTCATCAACATACTCAATTG